>JAWNNV010001120.1:0-187500 GCA_035044485.1 Scaptomyza reducta | reverse complement strand
TTCAGCTTTTTTTCCTTTCTGACTTATTGTAGGTGTTGAATTTGCGTCGCTTTTCTTTGTTTTGCGATAACAAATTGCACGCAAACACGCAAATGCCTTCGGTTAAGTAGAGTTCAGTTTCAGTTGTTGCCAGGATATGATATGCACATAAATATCTTTCTTCTGCTTCGTGTTGTAGTTGTTGTTGTTGGAGTGGTAAAATTAATTTTTCATAGACACGAAACTTGTTTCTCTCTCACTCTGTTTGTCTCTGTCTCGTTCTATTAGCCAGCAGATGAGTGTTTAATTAAATAATTTGTGCTTATTTAAGTCATTATTCGTTGAGCAAAGTCAAATTCAATGTGACATTTAATATTTAAATTGTTTTGCAGACACTTGCAATATTTATACCGTATTTTATTACATGTCGGTTTGGTCGGTTTTTCTTGTTATTCTTTATTGTGCTTTGCAGTTCAACGCCCACAATTAGTTCCACTTAAATAAATCAAAAGAAATTCGAGTAAACATTTGCCCACGAGTGCCTGTATGCACCAAACCAACGTACAAATATATTTTAAATTGTATTTTTGTATAGGCCACAATTGTTTTTGCTTTATTCGAGTGTGCGTTTTTAATGAATTATGCATTCATATTTGCCGAGATGCACAAAATTGCATGCGGCCGTAGTACGATTAAAAATTCAACAAAATACTGTTGAATTTGACATATAGTTAAAGTAAATAAGCAAAACAAAGTTTCGCGCTAATCAAATATTAACTTAATCTATTTTTAATTATTCGTTTTTGCGCATTTCCTTGTTATATAAAGCCCAAAGCTAGATGGCGCTTTGCACACTTTCTTGTCGTCAAAGTTTTCTGTCTTTATGAGCACTGAAAAATCCAATTAACTTATGCTGCCATATTTCTTAACGAATTATGCATACATATTTCGAGATGAACAAAATTGCATGCGGGCGGAGTATTAAAATAAAAGCCAAATACAACTAATATTCGTATTGTACTCGAGTTTAACAACACTGACAAGTTGAATTTGACATATAGTTAAAGTAAATAAGCACTGACATAACTATATCGTAAATAAATCTAATTTATGTATCGTAAGTACAATAAGCTCATAACTGAATCGTACATCAACTATATCGTAAATAAATCAATTGATTCTTTCGTATAATTCTTTTCAGTAAATCAAATTTCTATATCGTAAGTGAAACAAGCACATAACTGTATCGTACATCAAGCACTCACATAACTATATCGTAAATAAATCTAATTTATTTTTGCGCTAATGAAATATATATTTAATCTAGTTTAAAACTTTCATTTTTGCGCATTTCCTAACTCTTTGTTAATCGTGTTTATTTTTTGTTATATTAACCCCAAAGCTAGATGGCGCTTTGCACACTTTCTTGCCGTCAAAGTTTTCTGTCTTTATGAGCACCGAAAAATCCAATTAACACATGCTGCGATATTTCCCGGTCTAATCCCAGCCCGAGGCGGCTGCGCGCAAATTACACTTTAAAAAATAATTACGCAAATGTCTGCAATGAAATTTTTTCCCATCCAGACACAACTCACACAAACGCTGGCTCCCATTCTATCTACTGCTTTCTACAGCTGCAATTTCTGAAGGCGTTAAATGTTAATGAACATTATAAAAACAATTGCAAGTAATTATAATTTGAATGATAATAGCGAAACTTCTTAATCCCCGCAACGGTAATTTTTATTTCACATTCTCTGCCTGCCCCCTTTCTCACTCTTTCTTTCTCGCCCCCTCTCTCTCTCTTTCACTTTGTTCCAGCTTAAGAGGGAGACAATATACAAAAGGCGTTTGGCGACGTTCTTGTCGACGTCGCACACAAAACGTGAAAATGCATAATAAAGGGGGCGTGGCATGCAAATGGGAACGATGGCGAGAAGAGAAATGAGTTCCTTGTAATTAAATTCCTTTTTAATGAAACCTCAAAACACACACAAAAGCTTCGTCCAAATACGGCTAACAATAACATGAACATTACAATAAGAAAATATGGAGTAAAAAGTAACAAAAAAGAATCCAACGTTTGTGGAGCGAGTGACACAGAATGATAGGGTACACAAATTCATAATGAAACTTACATAATATGATTTTAAAGAACTGAAAAAGAAGTTAAGAAGAGCTAGAAACTTTTGATGTTCGTCAAAGACTTTGAGAGCTAGAGACTCCAGTTTTGGAAAATAAGCGCGCCTAATGCCTAGGCAGTACAAAGTTGTTTCAAATTTTCGATAACTCTTGCCGTTTCCGATATACACATGTGATCGATAACAACAAAATCTTGAATTTGGGAAACTTTTAGATAGAGTATGATAGATTAGACGAAATAATGACAAGCTGTGAAGTTTTTATTGAAATCGGTTGAGAAACTCCGGAGATATGGATATATCAAGTTAAGTCAAGTATGCAGTATGCTCCGGACACACGTACTTGCATGCATACTGACTGTAAGCGTAAAGTATATGGCTCAGGTATAGTTTAGTCGGGATTTCTCTACTTGAGTCTTATGTTTGATTTTCATCTAGCATCAAACAATAATATCTACATTTTTAGTTAAATTAAAGCTAAGCTTAAAACGTTTTATGTATAAAAAATCTTTATTTGTTTGTCAAAAGATAAGTTTATCGGGTGCTGTGTTAAGAAAACTTCTACTTTGCCTCAAACATGTTTGTTGTAAACATATATGAACAAGACATATATTACTTTTTCATTTAATCTTTAGAAATCTTGTCTTAAAGAAATTTCTAATTACATAAAATATTTTTATAAAACGAAAAACTTTAAATAATTGTATTACTTTTAGCAAAATAACTTTTGGTTTATCTTATGTATTTTATTTTTTAACGGTATTTTAACTAGTATTAGTGATTGTTATTAAGTTTTCATTACATGAAATATTTTTATAAAACGAAAAACTTTAAATAATTTTATTACTTTTAGCAAAATAACTTTATGTTTATGTTATATATTTTATTTCTTAACTAGTTTTAGTGATTGTTATTAAGTTTTGACTAAATACAAAAATATTGAAACCTCTGCTCTGAGTTCACTTTCATTCAGTTTCATTGGTTGATTTAGAGTAACTGTAAGCTAGTTTGATTGCTTTGCTTGAACTGGCTGCCCGCTGCCATTGTCCATTGTCTTCCTTCATTAACAGCAGCATCATAAACAGACCAAAAATATATATATATATATAGCATCAAGAAAATTAATTCTAATTTGTAGTTAGCCCCAAAAAAAAGACGAAACTACCCGCAACCAGTGTGGAGCGTGGAGCTTGGGAAAGTGCGGGGAAGTGAAAATTATTGCCATCTCGTTCGCAGAGTCCTTTGCACACTTTGCAGCTAATTATTCAGATGAAAGGAGTCGCGGGAAGCAAAGAGGGATGGAAGCAAGTTTTTGCTCAGCGAAAAATCAAACAACGAAATTGCTACTTGCAATTTCTCGTCACGTTCAAAACTTAATTAGTACATCAGGACATCATCAGAGATGCTGCTTCAGTTGCTTCCGCTGCTTGCTCTGGCTCCTTCGTGGCCATCTAGAATGGCTGCTGCTGCTGCTGGTGAAGCTGGCCAAATTGCAAAGTCTATGGCTGTTGCGGAGTTTGAGGCCAAAAGCTGAGGCCGTTGCTGTCATAAGAACGTCATGTTTCTTAATTAGTTCATTGTTATCATAACTTTCCGGCGAAGAAGAAGTTGATCGAATATATATATATATATTTTTATAGGTTCCAGCGCTTCATTAGCTGCTTATGGCCCACAGTTAAGGAAGTTCATTCATTTACGTAATATCTTCTTTAAGCAATCCAGCATATTGTTGTCAATCATTGGATTTGTTTAACTCAACTGGTGGAATACTGCTTGGTTCCTTGGTCCTGCAGGCAGCTGCCAACTGTCGTACACATTCGCATTCGAGTTTTGGCATGCCGCACACGTAGAAGATTTCCGCACGAATTCGCAAAGCAACTCTTGATCCCTTTGACTCGTGGACATGTTTTCTCTGGCATTCTCTTTGATGTTTACAAATTACACCAAAACTTGGCAAACAAATTTTCTTATTCACTTTTACCAACTGCAAATACACACACACACACATACAATCAAAATGGCCGAGCAATAAGCCCTGAAAAATCCCCAACCCTCAGACCCTTGCGATTGAGAAATGCTTGTAAATGTGCCAAGTGAAATTGCGACCAGCAGCGACAACAATTTATGTGTGTAAAATAAACATTTACAATGCATTCTTGATTCCACGCCAAAAAAATACTCGAAACGAAGAATTTGAAGAACGATTTGACAATTGATTAGCAAGTATTAAGTTGGTTTTCGCGGCAAGTAAAAGTCAGGAGTGGCTGTCAATGAACCTCTTTGTACCCTCCATGGCATAAGTACTCATCCCAATTTTCCCATTTTTGCTTTCTTTGCTCATGTTCTGGCGTATCCGAACTTTCGCATCAAAAAGTCAGTTGGCCGTTTGTAAAACTACCAAAAAAATAAAAAAAAATACTAAAAATCACAAACAAAAAAATAAACTAAAAACTTTTTAAATTTCTCCAATTATATTTTTACGCTGTAAAAACTTTTGTGCTTTTTGTAGCATGTAGAAAAAAAAAAGAACATGCTTTGCATAGTTTTCGTATGCTGATCTGCACATACCCAAAAAGACACACACACACAGAGAACACACACACACATAGTCACAAACAAACAAGTTGTGTTTGTGCAGAATTAATTTGTGCAAACAGCTACAACAACCAAAAGCAACAACGATAAAAACATCTTCAAGTCGAAGGATGTTCAGAAAGTTTTTTAGGTTCACTCATTCATAAGTTTTTAATTAAATTGCCGTCACACATATTTTTGCACAGCTCAAACCAAACTCGCTTTTGATGAGGGCCCTTTAATTGACAGGGTGATTCGTCTACATTGACTACAGTGAGTGTGCGTGTGTGTGTGCTTCCAACTATTTTCTTGGCTATTGAATGTAAAATAGTAAAATGTTATAACAAGAGAAGTTTGAGAATCTTTCACAGGGTGTTTAGAAAAAAAGGGTGTTCCAAAATATGATTGTAAGATAAAAACACTGACAGGGTGATTCGTTTTTTAACGAATCTACATTGACTACAGTGAGTGTGCATGTGTGTGTGCTTCCAACTATTTTGTTGGCTAATGAATGTAAAATAGTAAAATATTATAACAAGAGAAGTTTGATAATCTTTCACAGGGTGTTTAGAAACACAGGGTGTTCAACAATTTGATTGAACGCAACAAACGTTGACAGGGTGATTCGTTTTTTAAGTGAGTCTGGTTGTGTATGCTTCCAACTATTTTCTTGGCTAATGAACGTAAAATAGTAAAATATTTCAGAACCATATAACTGGGCATGCACTCAATTCACAGGGTGTTCAGAAACACAGGGTGTTGGAACAAACATTTAATCACAAATACCCGTGCTTTACACATCTGTTTTAAACATTTTACTAAACAACTTTTAGAAATTCTTAGAATTTTTTTAAATATTTTTTTTGTTATTTTATTTGTCAGACACGAAATTACAGCCATGCATTTGGAGGCCAAGAACCGTTATAAGTGTTTGTTACTTGGCGATTCCGGTGTTGGTAAATCCACATTTGTGCAACGCCATGCAACGGGACTTTTCCAGCACTATCACGTGCCCACGAACGGACTAAGCGTGCACACACTGCTCCTACAGACAAACTATCAATCGATGTCCTTGCAGTTGTGGGATTTGGCCGCCTCTTGTCTAAATACGGATTACTTCCGGTTCGCCAAGTGTGCCATCATCATGTTCGATTTGCATCAGCCTGGCACAGCGATCAATGTGAAGCATTGGCTGCGTTGCCTCGCAAAGGTTTGTGGCACCGAGCTGCCCATTGTCATCTGTGGCAACAAGGCGGAGCTGGAGCGCATGCAGCCCGAGTTGCATTGTAGACAGCAACGAAACCTGGACTACTGCGAGATGTCGACGCGAGCTGCTTGGAACCTTTATGGGCCATTGTCGCTGCTCTGCCGACGTCTGCTGAAACGAAAGGACTTGAAGCTCATCTCGGAGCCAAGATTGCGCCCGGCTAAGCATTGCATTTGCGATGTGGCTAAGATGTGGCAGCAAATGTCTTCGGTTAAGCAAAAAAAGCTAAAACAGCAGAGCGATGAAAATGAAAAATATAAATCGGGTGAACTGGTAGACCTAAAGCGATATATTGTCCTGAACCGAAGCTAAATTTTAATGTGTTTCAAGCTAAATTAAAGTAGATTTAAAAACAAATCGAATTTATAGAGTTTTATCCAACCAGAAACAAAAAACATGAAGTAGCGAAAGGTAATTAATTCCTATGACAAATAATTGCTTTACTAAACGACAAGTTCGGAATTAATTGACCAGCTTTTTCAATGGTTGGCTCATCAAATGGCCAACATAACTGCTGTGTTAATACAACAAACGCCTCATTTGTTTCCAAAGCTCGAAGCTAAAAAGGGTTACACTGAAATATTATTGTTTTAATAGCCTCAAACCTGAAGCCTTACCACCCAGCTGACATTCTTTTTAGCCATTTCGTGTAAACATCGCGTGCAATCACAAATATTTGACTTGTTTATTACTCGTTGTTTACTCGTATGAGTGTGTTCTCGCTGGCTTCTGGCTAAACAAATTTCCCAGCAAAACGAACACTTATCAAAACATTTACAAAAACAGCAACAACGAAAGCAATTAAGATTATTAAGCAAGCGACAAGGCTGATAACTTGAACTTGAGTGTGTTATAATAATAATTATGTAAGTAAACTGTGGTAATTACATTTTTCATCAAATCAAGATCAAGTTTAAATTGAAACTTTTGTATACAAATATGAAGCACTGTTTTTTAGAACAAGTACATCTCCAAGATGTCCATATATATAGAAACATGCAATGTTCTCATTCGGTACTTTAGTGTCATGTTAAATCCGTAAAAACTTTTACCACAATTTGCACAAAGTTTATGAATTTCACGCGCCCTAATAAAAGATAAGGTCTTTCAAAATGAATGGTCAATAAACCAGCAGTTCCCACAAAGAGTCTATTAGTTTCTTATGGCAGAGCTTAAAAATTTTAACAGCCTAAGAGCACTGTTGAAGCAACGCCAGCTAACCTCAACATGACGCTAAGCAAATGCTCATAATTCTCAATAAGTCAAAGCAATGAAAAGCGGCACTTGTATATAAATATATTGCCTACTTTTTTGGGCATACTGCAGTATGAAGACTGAACTATTAAATAATATTTAGTATTTGTTTATGAAAAGCGGCACTAGTATATAAATATGTTGCCTACTTTTTTGGGCATACTGCAGTATGATAATTAAATAATATTTTGTATATGTTTATGAAAAGCGGCACTAGTATATAAATATGTTGCCTACTTTTTTGGGCATACTGCAGTACGAAGACTGAACTATTAATAATATTTAGTATTTGTTTATGAAAAGCGGCACTTGTATATAAATGTGTTGCCTACTTTTTTGGGCATACTGCAGTATGAAGACTGAACTATTAAATAATGTTTAGTATATGGTTTTGTTTATCAAAATAAAAGAAACCAACGATTATATGTGAAGTACTGTATGCTTAATGCTACAACCTTTAGGCGCACTCTTAAACATTTCGAACGGGGGATTTTGAAATCGCCTAATTGAGCTGCCGCTGCCAGACAAATGTTACTCGGCCTGACAGCGGCAAACGGAACGCTTGACATGACATAGGAGCTGAAGCTGTGCTGGTGACTGTTGACTGAGTTACTGGGAACTGGAAACTGGGAGTCGAGTACCGAGTACTGATTGCTGAATGGTGACTGTAGCTTGAGTCGTATAGTGCGCGAAGGACTGTGTAGAAGGCGGAGTTGGATAGTGGAGGTTTGATTCATCCATTTGCCGTTATGCGTGGGTGCAATTGTCAATTCCATCAATCAGGGCGATTGACATATTTGGGCAACCCTAGCGAATCGAGAAACTACATTTTCTGCATGGCAAGGCTGTAATTGATGTTGAATGGGATATGCACTCTCCCCTGCTCATCGGGCACAGGAAGCAGCTAAAGGCCGCCGTTAAAGAGTGAAATTAGCAACATAACCGGATCTCACATTTTAGCCAAATGCAAAGTATATTCAGTTCACGAAACTGAAAAGCCTCGCTGGCTACTTACGCAAATTGACAATAGCGAAAAGTGGAAAGTGTAAAGAAAAGAACGGAACCGAACAATGAAAAAAAACAGAACAGAAGCCGAACGAGACGAAGAATGGAATAATATAAGGCAACGGACAAAAGAAAAACGTATGGCCAAAATGGATAAGCTTCCCATGGGTAAACCATAGAAAATGGCATTACTTAAACTCCAGCCCGCCTGCCCCGCCCCATCGAACATACTTTCCTGTGGTGGCGCAACAGCGAGAAAGAGAAGTTTTCTTTTTGGGTCCAGTTTTTCTTTTTGTGGCCGGGCAGCGAGGCGCATCCGTTGGCTGACTTAAATAAAATTTGTTGATTTTATTGAAAAGTGATGATGTGTCAAATTTTTTATCGCATTACCAACGCATAGGCATCTCTACCCCCTCCCACTCTCTCTTTCATTCTCGCTATCGTTATCTGCCTTTTATTTTGGCTTTAACCTTGGCCATTTGCATAAAATTCGCATTGAATGGACAAATTAGCATTTTTAATGGCCTGCTGCTGCTTCGGAGAGTCCTTTCGCGTCTTCTTCTTCGCGAACGGTCAGTTCCCAAAAATTTATCAATGCCAAACACGTTTTGGGCTTGAATGTTGTCAAAAAAAAGAAATATTTCACAAAAAAAAACTCACTCCAAAAGAAAAAGAAATCATAAAATCAACGCATTCACTGAAGTGACAAGTGAGCAATAATTCTATACTCTGAACTGGTCTACTTAAAGGGGGGATAGGCTCTCATTGGCGCTGATTCGAAGGACAAATTGAGCAGCTTAATGCAGGTCCAATTGTCCATAGCTTTCGATCTGTTTCGAAATCTGTTTAGTTTTGTCTAGTTGAATGAATTATGTTGGATTCATATTAAGCTATTTAGGCAGCAATTCAGCCAATGCAAATTGATAGTCGAATTAAAAACTATTTTATATTTGAGCATTTTATTTATATTATATTCGTTATTAAGCTATTATATTATTTACTTTATACACTGATCATTTGTTTAAGTGGGCTTTTGTTTAATTAATTAAGTATCCATTTTGTTTTCATACTTAAAAATCAAATAAATACATTTTAGCTAATTGGAAAAAGTTCATTTTTTATAGCCTGAACTTATTAAAGTTGGGTAAAAAAGATATAAAGGTTTTGTGTAAGTAACAGGAATCTCCGACCCCTTAAAGTATATATATTCTTGATCAGCATCAAAAAACGAGTCGATATAGTATCGATCACAGAGATAAAAAGAGCTAGAAGCTTCAAATTTGGAACATTAGCTCACATAATCCCTAGAAAGTTAAAGTTTGTTTCAAATTTTCGATAACTCTTCCCGTTTCCGATATGCGCATGTGATCGATAACAACAAAAGCTTGAATTTGGAAGACTTTGAGACGGCGTTTTAAACATTAAACTGAATAATGACAATCTGTGAAATTTTTATTGAATTCGCTTGAGAAACATCAGAGATATGGAACATTGAAGTTAAGAAAGTATGCAGTAGGAGTTCAGGTTATAGTTTAGTCGGGATTTCTGTTGATTCCTTTATATCTGTTTGATATTTACTATTCATGGCTTTATTTCACATTTGCTCCAGTCACAATCTTACTTTTGACTTACGAGCCATAATCTACTTGTTTTATTTTTAAATCTTACTAATTACGAAAGGTTTTCTCTCCTGGGTGTAATTTTGTACATGCCGCGGCCCAGTTTCCGGCCTTTTCGTTGCTGTAGCAGATGGAAAGCAATGAGTTTGCATTAGAGCGCATCTTGGCCATAAATAACATGACGTTTCATTAGGCAACCAAAATGAAAAGCTATGATCACCTGGGCGACCAACTGGCCAGAAGGGACAGAGAGAACGCAGGAAGAAATAACTGCTGGACTAGTCTAATGGAAGGCAACTGAAGCTGCTGGTGTTGGTGCTGCTGCTGTTGGTGGCAGCTGTCGTCGCAGGTGTTTTAATCACACGAACGCGGCGGCGTCGTCGCATTTTGTGCCCGGTAGTTGTTGGTACGCATAAATTTTCATTTGCATTTTCATGGCTCAACGCACATAACGCAGCAGGGCAGGCGGAGGGGCAGGCAGGACAACGGAGACTAGGACGACGTTTTGCCATTTGCCTTTGTCGCTTTTTATTGCCTGCACTTCATTTGTTGACGCCATTTCGTGCTCATAAACCGAAGCCAAACGACTCCGGCCAGCTGCGGCTCCAAATGCCAGTTGCCAGTTCCGTGTTGCTAGTTGTGAGTTTTTCAGATCCAGGTCTAACATTTTTGGGCTGATGAGCTAACCGCAAAAAGTTAATTAGAATTAATGCGTTTCGGGCAGGTCAAATCGCATTTAACTGCAACAACAACAATAACAAACACAACAACTGTGACCCTTTAATATTTCGAGTCTGGCAACATTTTGCCCATTTTGCTGGTATGGAGGCACAATAATCATTTCTATATATGTATCCATACTGACTGTGTGGGAAGATCACGTACTTGGGACACTTTAGAACAAATACGCGCGTATCAAAATGTAACATCACAGCAACAACAACAAAAAACAACACCAAACAGCATCAACTTGCAACCCACTAACAGCAGCAGAGACGGAGCGGCATTGCCACAGTCACGAATTGGTAACAGCCGCCGCAGCAAATACTCCAAGTAATGAAAATAAAGAACAACAACAAAGCATGAGAAGAGAATGTCCCAGTTGGAACTGACAGCAGTTAAGAGTTTCATATAGCTTTCCTCATATTTATAAGTAATTTTTTTTTTTTTTTATTTTTTGTTTTTTTTTTATTTATTTTTTATTTAAAAAAAAAAGAGAAAGATAATAAATCTAACTTTTCACTATTCCAGAATATTTAATATAATAATATTCCTATTATTTGTAAGAAAAAATCAAGTTTGAATGTTAAAATATACTTCAAGACACCTAAAAATATATGTTTACGTTTTTCCAAAAGCAAAAACTACAGAAACTTTAAGTGCAATAAAACAAATATTACTAAGTAGTTTCGCATACGAACCCACGAACAAATGTCATGCCTGAGAGCACAACACCAAGGACATCTGAAAATCCAAATCCAGCTGGGTAATCAAACAGAAAAACACGCACAAACACCGGCACAGAACAAAAAGCAAATACACACTCACACACACACATACGCAGCGAGAAAGTTTTACTTGCAGGACAACATAGAACATGGACAAAAAAAGAGAAGACAATAACAAGAAGAGGGAGAGAAAAAAAAAACACAAAACTCATCAGCCGAAATGGAGGTCGCCACGGGTGCAGTAAACGTGGCTAATGAATGCTTTTGGCCCCAGCGCTGATGGCAGCTCTGTGTTTAATTTAATAACACACGCACACACACACACACACACACACACGTACAGACATATATAGAGTCAACATATGCTCATCGTTTGTCTCTGTCTCCGGCTGAATGTGTGGGTTTATAAGTATATTGAACAAATAAATTTCGAAATGTTGACAACATTTTGCTGTTTGTTCATAAACGAGGCCATCGTCACCTGTGGGAGCTGAAGCCACGTGCCCCACACACGTATACAGACAAATCCACAACACATCCACACAAGCGAGCACACATCCCCAAACCGACTAGCCCACATTTGGTGTCCGCATTCACGTCCAGGCTCACGTCAAACGCCGCCTGGCAATAAAAACTTGAAGCCACAGTCGTCAGCGTCAGCGTAACACCCAGGGGGGTCCCACTCCCCTCACACGCATGTTAAAAAAAAGTTAACTTTTATAATAGCCATACATAGTACAAGGTATGTACATTGGGTCCATGGTGTATGCAAGTGCGCAGTCGTTTCGCCTAGATATACATCCGAACATGCAATGTTCTCATTCGGTACTCCAGTGTACTGTAACTGTCATGTTAAATCCGTAAAAACTTTTACCACAATTTGCACAAAGTTTATGAATTTCACGCGCCCTAATAAAAGATAAGGTCGTTCAAAATGAATGGTCAATAAACCAGCAGTTCCCACAAAGAGTCTATTAGTTTCTTATGGCAGAGCTTAAAAATTTTAACAGCCTAAGAGCACTGTTGAAGCAACGCCAGCTAACCTCAACATGACGCTAAGCAAATGCTCATAATTCTCAATAAGTCAAAGCAATGAAAAGCGGCACTCGTATATAAATATGTTGCCTACTTTTTTGGGCATACTGCAGTATGAAGACTGAACTATTAAATAATGTTTAATATATGTTTATGAAAAGCGGCACTTGTATAAAAATGTGTTGCCTACTTTTTTGGGCATCATGCAGTACGAAGACTAAACTTTTAAATAATATTTAATTAAATACAACCGAAGCATATGAAACATTATTTTTCTTGGAAAGACACCATATAATCCTGCATCCAGTGCTTACTGTCCCTAAACTACTTTAATATAATAATAATATTAATAATTTTTAAGTCAACTTTTTCGTTTATTCCAAGCACTTAAAATCGTCATAAAGTTGAATACCCCGACAACATCTCTAATGAGCCGTAAAACTATGAATTGCTTTGGGTAGTCACCATAAAAAAAAGTTCAATATTCCCCATACGAATTCAAATAATCTAGAAAACTTTTTTATGATCTCTTGGCGGCATTTATGCATGCGAATGATTGTTTAATAGCTGTATATACATTTGTTTCTCCTAATTTTTAATATACTTGCGACATAGTTATGGGAATCGTATATTTTTTATTTATCTAGAGAGAGAGCTGCTCATTCAACTGCAACAAAGTTTATGGAGCATATAAAATCCGTTGGCTTTCAATCGATTTCAAAGTCATTTATTACAAATTTGAAGTGCACTTCTAATGTTAATAAAAATTAAGTCACCCACCCACACAACCACACTCACACACACATAAAAACCACAATAAAGAACTTATTCTTATCGCCAGTTAACAGGCGCGCTTCGTTGCCTTTTTAGTCCTGCAAACAAAGTAGGAGTCGGGTGCAAACAAAAAAAAGCCAATCATTGCAGGCCCCCTTAAGTGGAATGTAGGAGCTGGGATTGCGTGGTGGAGTGGGTGGGGGGGAGCAGTAGTAGTAGGTAAAATGTCGCTTCATATTTCAACGTCACTCGCATCGTCATCATTTTTCTGTGGCGATGACATCAACAGTTCTGCATAAATTTGCACCCGATAAAAATTTCAAATGTTTTCATCAAATCATTTTTCGGTGCGCAACAGCCGCCAGTCGAGGACCTCCTAGGACTTCAGGACTCTCAACCCGACTCGACTCGACTCCGACTCCGACTCGACTCGAGTATTCATCCATCATTAATGGAAGCCTTCGCTCCCTGGCTGTGAAGGAGTTGAGAGACAGGCAAAAACTCGCCAGCCTTTCGAAGGCAATTGTAGATGGTAGGTGGGCGTGGCATTTCGGGTGCGTTGACGACGAAAACATTACTTTTTAATGACTTTGACTTTATGCAGCAAATGCTTCTACAATCTACCTTCCTCGCTTCCTACTTCTTGCACTCCTTTTTTTTGTTGCTTTTTTATGTCGCAATTTGTGCGAAGTTTTTTTTTAGCACTTTTTCATATCGACATTCTCTCTTCCACTATCTGATTGAAAATTTGTGCTTTATTCTTGCTTTCGATTGATTTAACGCAGTTGCCCCGCTTTGCCGTTTCAATTAAACGTGCAAACGCAAAGGGTTTGTTTTCCTTTTTGCCTTTTAGGGGTTGGGCACAGAGACGTTTTGTATGCCTCTAGCTGCCTGCCAATATGCATATCATATTTTCACAGTGAATATATTTGCCGCTCATAAAAAGGGAAAATTGACTGCGGAAATTGTTTTACTGCAGCAAACTGAAGCTGACTGTTTCTGAGTTTCCTTCTCTTCTTTTTTATCTCTGTGTGTGTGTGTGTGTGTGTGCCTGTGGTGTTGTAATTTGTTTGCCCCTTTTCTGTTCTCTTTCTTTTTTTTTTTGCGTGTGCATTTTTACGTTTTTATGCGTTATTTTTGCATGCATCAGCGCGTTATTAAATTCCGCACTGTGCCAAGCCGCAAACAAAAAGCCAAAACGAAATTCGCTAGATTGCCGGCGAGTCGTCAACGCATCAACCTGCCACCCCGGACACACCGCCAACCCCAAACAATGCCCCAACAACAAAATACTCTTTTACCCAGCTGGCATCTTATTTAACCCACAAACATAAAAACCAAAATCAAGCACACACACATGCACCCATCAAATTTGGCTCATTGTAACTGCCCCCTGTTGAGCATGAACACCCCCGCCCCCTGCTGTCCACACACACACTTTATGATTTCATATCCAAAAAGTGCGACAAGCGACAAAATTGTTCAGCGCTCGGATTAAAACCTGATCTGCAAGCATTGTTCAGTTATTTTTTAAGCTTATTACTTATATTATTAAGCGCTGAGTTGGATTATCTGTTTCAAAATTAAATGCAAAAAAAAACATGACTCTTTTTTATGCACGAATAACTACTTTTGGAATATATTTTTACTGAAAATATAATTTTCTACTGTTATTTTAACATTCTGTTAAGGCAACAGTCCGCCATCTATTGACAACAGAGGCAAAGTGCGCTGTTATACTGTTAACCGTTAGCACAGTTTGAGGGTTTTCCGTTAAGGGGAATATTGAAATGTTGCGTTTACAGTTTGGAAACTTTGCTTGTGAAGCATTCAAAAATATGAAAAAATAGTTTACCTAAAAATAATTTTTTTTTTAAATTTTTGTTTCAAAAATATAAAAAAAATAGTTTACTTAAAAAATTAAATTTTTTTTAAAATTTTTGTTTCAAAAATATGAAAAAAATAGTTTACTTAAAAAATTAAATTTTTTTTTAAATTTTTGTTTCAAAAATATGAAAAAAATAGTTTACTTAAAAATAGTTTTTTTTCCCTTTAAAAATTTTTATTTCAAAATTTTTTTTTTTTTCTCTTATATTTTTTTTACTTTGTTCAGATTATGCTCATACTTAATTCAGTGTAAAATAATTATTTTTTTTGCTCCACGAACATAATTTATTTTAAACAGTGTGATTAAATGGAAGTTCACCTTTAAACTTAGTCAGCATATTTGCAATAAATACAAATTTCACTCAACCTTTCGACTATAAACACATGCAATGCAATTCATCATTCACCCACGCACACACACACACACGCACACGCGCGCAAACGTGAATGGCAGGTGAGTTGGAGTGGTGGACAAGTGATGGGTGTGTGTGTGTGTGTGTGGGTGAGGGTTTGAGGTAAGGCGGAGTGGTTAGGTTTTTGTATACGAGCGCCAAACGTCCCATTAACAGAATTCAATGCACAAAAACTCTACAGTTCGCCATGCTTGGCGTTTTGAAGCCAAAAAGCGAATGTCAACACTATCAATCATTGCTTTGACAGTTTGAGTGCTTGTTTTAGTATTTGTGCTTTTGATTATGTGACGTTCAAATACACACACACACACACACACAAGCACCCACACACACCAACACACACATGGAGGGCGCATCAATTGATACGCTTACAACAAATTGTTTG
Organism: Scaptomyza reducta; assembly: GCA_035044485.1. Classification (NCBI taxonomy): domain Eukaryota; kingdom Metazoa; phylum Arthropoda; class Insecta; order Diptera; family Drosophilidae; genus Scaptomyza; species Scaptomyza reducta. The sequence goes on along the minus strand of JAWNNV010001120.1, from coordinate 171,719 downwards.
TACTGAAACACGTGGGCAAGGGTAGCAGCAAAAGTTGCAGAGGAGGGGAGTTGATTGTTGGACTGGCAGGCGTTTGATTGATGGAGCCACGACCTGAGCTATTTTAAATGAACAAATTGAATGTGCACACATGTGTGCCAATGATTATTGAAATTTAAGAATGTCTAGATGATAAAATGTGCTTTAGTTAAAGTAGAACAAAAAGCCTATATATCATTTATATCTGATTGTAACTCAATGTGATAGTGCTGACAGTTAGTGTTAACGATACTTTGTTGCGATTTGCTAGTTCATACGATAGATGTTTCTATGCGATAGTAGAAAAATTTATATCTGATTGTAACTCAATTCGATAGTGCTGAAAGTTATTGTTAACGATACTTTGTTGAGATTTTCTAGTTCATGCGATAGATGTTTCTATGCGATAGTAGACGAGATCGATGAATATGTGCGATCAATAGCACGAAAGAGGCGGGTGGTCGATAACAAAAAATCGAAGCTGCGTGAAAAAAGCACCATAAATTAATCATGCGAAACTATTCTTGTACATTTATTAGCATTTAACTAAACCAAAACAAAAAAAACTAAAACGAAACTAAACAATTTGCAACAAAGTTAATCAAAACAAAAAACAAGCGAACATCTATTTGAAAGGATTGGGTTGAGCATGAAATGTGACCATTTCGCGTTGCTTGCGCAGTATCTCTCGCTCCAAACGGAGGAGCTCTTCCTCCTGCTGACTACGTCGGGTGTCCTGCAACTGCTGCGTCTGAGCATTCCACATTTTGCGCTGCTCGACGCGTTTCTCCAAGGAGAGATTGAACGGCTTAAACTCCATGCATTTGTGCTGCAAAGATTGACCATTGGCTGGCTTCATTGGCGCCGAGCTAAACTTCGGCATTGGCTTGGCTTTGGGCAGCATCTTCTGGCGCTGCAATTGCTCCTGCTCGCGTTCCTGCAACTGTTGCTCGACTCGTTGGCGTTGCTTCTCCTGCATGTTGCGCGATTTCTTCAGCACATTTGGAGTCACGGGACAGGTGATGCGATGCACAATCTGCTTATTGGCATGCTGCTGATGGAACTGATTGAAGTTGGGCATGGGACGACTGTGGAACTGACGCTGAGCTCGCTCGCTCTCCAGACACTCTTGGAGCGCACGCTGCTTATTCTGCTCATATATGTCCTTAAACAAATAGGCCTGTGGAGCTGGATACTGCTGCATAGCTGCATAGCTTCCCCCGATAGCCGTCTGCACCTGCTTGCGCCAGTCTGAATCGGGTTGCTTCAGCAAATTCTGAAGCACCGCAACACTCTTCTGAGCAGCCGCATAGACAACGCCTTGGCGACGTTGTACACGCTCCAGATTCTCCTTCAAACTCTGCACATTCGCATCCTCGCTAAACTTCTCTGTGCCACTCATAAAGGATTCATTGGAATGCTTCTCATTCTTGCCAACGAATAGATTTTCTGTATCTTCCATTTGGCAATTGTATTCGAATTTACTTTTCGACATTTTTGAGTTTGTTCAATATCCAAATTCGTTTTGTAAAATGTCGTTACGTACCTTAAGCTACTGTTTGTACTAATTAAGAGCCTACTAGGCAATGTGTGCTCTGGGACGCATTAGTGAAAATTTCATTTGATTTATGTATAAGTGTGTCGGTCTCTTTGCATTCTCCTGCCATAGAGATAATGTACTGTAAAGTCTTGACTCTGCCACTTGGCCACGCCCAAGTCCAGTCCTTGAGTGAGCTTTCTACCTACCCTCCCCTCTGCAGCAATCTCTGTGTGCTTATGTCTGTTTCCTGCCTGTCCAACTGTCCAACCTAGCCGTCACGCTCCACCTGCCTGCTTGCATGTCTTCGGTCTGTCCCTTGTCAGTCCTTGGAGTCCGTAACGTTGCGTCTATGTGGTGTCAATTTGATTGCAAAGGTAATTCAAATAATCTCATCATACACAATCTAGCTGTCTATTCAGTCAGCCAGCCATACCACTTATACATTCGCATGTATATAGTATCCGGGCGTCCTGTCTGACAATTTTGCATTTCAACTTGCTGATTAAAATTGTATTTTAAAGCTGTTGTAAATGCGAATTGTGCAAAAGATAAAACTACATGTGCTGAAATATTGAACTGCTTTATCAATATTAAATTAAATAAAATACTATATTTTAAATTGTAATTATTAAAGTAATTACGTGGGCTTTTGGCACCAATTAACGGCAATATGTGAGGCAAAAGTATGCAAAAATAATACAGAATATACTTCTATAGAACTTTAGTCTATAAAGGGAAGCTCTTAAGGCTCTAAGTTAATCCCAATCTTGCTAATCGGAAAGAAGACAAGGAGTAAGCAGGTGGCATGCTACAAGTTGCAAGCCGACAAATTACGCACACAACTCCACTTGATTAGCACTATGTTAATGTGTATGTGAGTGTGTGTGTGTAACATGTGTTCCTAGTATAATATGTCTTTACAGAATACTCTATCTCGTATCTCTTTTGGCTTGAATGCTAGCTGATAACTTTTTAAAAGCACTCATCCATGGTTGAGCCCCCCTGCACACCCCCCCACACACTCGACAGATTAACAACGTTGCTTACAAAATAAAACTTTGGCTTTAGTAGTCGAACTTATCTCTGATAGCCATTAGTAAGGCAGAAAAGTTAACAATGAGCAAGCAAAGGCCAAAGCTAGAAGTAAAAACTTAGCCACTGATAAACGTGCTTCACAAACAGCAAAACAGAGAACTCAAAAAAAAGATATGGCGAGTGCGAATGAGTAGATGTGAGAGAGAGAGCAAAAGTTATTCCAAAACTTGCCGCAAAAACTCTTTTTTTTTCGTATCTGCGATAATTGCTTCTTAAAGGATTTTGTGAGAACCGGAGCCCCTATCTGTTCCTAGTCGTATCTTGTCCAAAAACAAAGCGCGCCTCTTGATTAGTTTGTAACTAAAGGAGCTTGGAGTGGCACGGCGGAGGGAGGGGTGCGTGTTTGGTATCTGATTATCGTACAGTTAGCAATTAGTGGCGCATTTAAAAGAGATTTGCAGCGTACGAATTTTTGTTGATTAGATATTCGAGTCGGAGTCGGAAATCAAAGAAAACAACTCAAAGCCCCTTCAGCATTTGAGGCATTTGAAGCTTTTACAATGAGAAGTGTATAAAATGAACACACAGTTCTTCTTTTTTTTGCCCAGATAAATTACACACATGGCAATGGCCATGGGTATGGGTATGGGAATGTGGTAAATGGCAACGGCAACAATGCCATCAAATGAAATGTGGAGGCAAAGGTCCGTTGGCTGCAACAGCAGACGAGCAAGAGCAAAAGAAAAACATAAAACGCAACGAGTTTTGCTTGCTCGCATTCTTCTCGAATCATTTAACCCAAGCGCAATTTTCATAAAACGAAATTATAAAAATTGTTTATTCGGCGACGAACCTGTGTGTGCCATATGTGCCAGATGTTTTCACATACATGTGCACATGTCTATATGTGTATAAGTGTCCTTATATTGTATTGTTATGTTTTGTTTTAAGTGCGGGCGAGTGAGCGAGAAAGCAGTTTAAACGATATGTTTATTATTAAGTTGCTAAATATTTCCTTCTTTAAATAACTTGAAAAATGACAAAGATTCTAGTTTCAAATGAATTTGAATGCTAGGAGAAAAAAGTATATTAAGTATACGCAAGAGTTAAGTAAAAAGTTTTTTTTTGTTAGAACATTTTCAAAATTATTTTATTTTTATACAAAACTCAGTTAAATTAAAATGAAATGTTATTAAGAAACCTTAAAGCTTGTGTCTTATGTGTCTTTGGTTAACTTATCCAAACACATTTGCAACTTTAAGCTAAGTCTGAGCAAATATGCGAGGCTAATTGCCAAAAAATCGAGCAACAACAACCAAAACTGAATCGAACTTGAATCTTAGGCTAACATGCAACAAAGACTTTAAGTTAAATTCTTATTGAAATGCCATTTGAACAGACATTGAGAATGCGAACGTGTGTTGTTTTGTATGTTGCAGCATTGCACATTTTTGTGGCAAATACTTTTGGCCAAGCATTCACAAACCGAATATGTGAAAGCTGCTTGCACAAAGTTTAGCTCAGAACCAGATACTATGTGAAATGATAGAAACAATTGCCAGCAATTTGCATAATCAATCAACTTATAAAATTATAGCAAGACATGTTACAAAGTGAACTCGTTTTGTTTGTGACATTTTGCGGCAATGTGTCGGAAAATCAATTAATTGATATGTGAATCTGTTTCAGAACGAGAACTTGTTTCGTTTTATTGTCAATCATAATTATTGATTGCCTATTAGTAGCTGCGTTGTAATTTATGCATATAACAGCAAAAACTTTGTCGTGTTGAAAGGCGATAAAAAATCGATTTAAGTTCGGACATCGGGACAGTGTCATAAATTATGCTGAATGCCGCAACAAGATACAACTGAATACTTTTAATGAATGCCGCCCAACAAACTAAAAAACAAAAATAATGTGCGGCGTGTCGCCCATTTAATACACTATACATGGTTGAAAGGCAAAATAACAAAGGTTTGAAAGTTATAATATAAGAGTGATACTTTTTTGAATGGTTAATGTGAGTAATATTTCAAAAAATATTAGTTAAATATTTTTAGATCTTACAAAAACTCTTCAAATATTCTTGGAACATCAAATAATAAACTTTTCTTTTGGCATAACTAATCAACACTTGGTTAGAGTACAACACTCGTGTCCAGTTGCCATTAGGCGTGAACTTTGACATTTTTCTATCGTATTCTATCAATATTTATGATATTGCCTTGCTGCTATTATTTGGCCATTATTAAAATGTATGAAAAATGCAAATTTAATTAAAGGGCGTATGTTAAAAACTGACAGCAAAAAAAGAACAAGACTTGAAAAGCGAAAGAATTGCATTTTCTTATCCAAATGTCAAAAGCAGTCCCTGGCTGGAGTTGCGTCCCTGGGAGTGCTCGGACTCGACGCTTGATGCAACACACAGCAGCAGACCAATAAACAAAAGCATTAAACCCATAAAACAGGGAACATGGCACTCACGAGAATTAACACTACATTATTCACAATGCAATTTCGAAAAAAATGTTTCAACCCGAAACGGATGTGAATATGTGTGTGTCTGAATACGTGTGCGATGGCTCACATGGGTGCCTCACATTGCCTGTGGCACGTTGGGTGGGGGCAGGCAGGATACTCTCTGCGGGCGCATTGTTTGTGGGAGGGTGCAGAGAGAGAGAGAGAGAGAGAGTGGGGAGGTGTGGCAGCTGCACCTTTTGCCTGTCGTTGACTGCCATTGCTTTCAACTTTTTATTGTTTCTATTTACTTTTTGTGTGTGTGTGTGTGTTAAAAAAAATGTGAAAAATTAAAAATATTGTACTTTGTATGCAGATATATAATATTTGTTTTATTATTTTTTATTTGCCGGTGTTGCTTTTATGCATATATTTCCCACAACAACATTTTGGAGCCGAGCTGCAGGGCTTAAATCATCCAAAAAGGGGCTGGGGACTCGGGTTGGACAAAAGCAAGCCGGTTTGTAGTTAGTTTTGCCAGCAACATCAGCAGCTCCAGCATCATATAGCCTGAGGTGCATCCTCTACGTACACCCTTTTTCCATTCCTACCCGCTGCCCCTGTGTGTTGATTTATGTTCAGAGTTGGCGTTCATTTATCATTACACTTGAAAGCATTTCCGCTTTGTTCCTTTTATTATGTTTGTCTGTGCTACATGCATAGATCAGTGGCTGCAGCGCAAAGGGCTGCAGAAGAATGAAATAATAAAAATAATGGTTAATACTTTTAATGCAAGTTTCCTTTTTTTTACACATATACATTACTTTTAGTGCAGGTGCAAAATGGTGTGCTTATCATCATCTCATCTACCAAATGCTTTCAATTCGAAATAATGTGTACTAAATTATTGTTTATTTTTGTACAACCGATAAGAAACGTTGTGTTAATTAAATATAGATTATTTCATTAATAAATTATTGTTAGGATTTACATAGCTCTTAAAAGTAGGCAACATAAATTAATGCAAGTTGTGGCGTTTCTTATTATTTTATCATTATGTTTTATATAATTCTTGAAAACTCTCTGCAAGTATATTTTATTTTTTAATGTTATTGTTTATTTTTGTACAACCGATTAGGCGTTTTTTTGATAACTAACTTTGTGTGTGTATAAAATAAAGATTATTTCGTTAAAGTTTAGATTTATTATTGCCCTTAAAAATAGGCAACATAAATGAATGCAAGTTGTGGCGTTTCTTATTATTTTATCATTATGTTTTATTTAATTCTTGAAAACTCTCTGCAAGTATATTTTATTTTTTTAATGTTATTGTTTATTTTTGTACGGCCGATTAGGTGTATTTTTTGATAAATAACTTTGTGTGAATTAAATATAGATTATTTCATTTCCTGTTAAGCTTTATATTTATCAACGCCCATAAAAGTAGGCAACATAAATTAATGCAAGTTGTGGCGATAATAAGAAATATTATTTTTGTTGTTTTTGTTTTATTTAATTCTTGAAAACTCTAAGCAAGTATATTTTAATTGTTTCCAAGACTTTGTTAAATCTTAATCATCTTTAATTGCTTACAACTAAACGGTTATAATAATATGTGTATAATGCGGACTTAAGTTATAAGCACTAAAACTATTCCAGCTGTTTGGCAGAAAATTTCAATATTTGCTTTTAATTAAATGCATCAAATTAATGTTATGTATGTATGTGTGTGTTTACAAATTCACCATCAATTCCAAAAATATTAATGTGCAAAAATATGAAAATATTTTTGGGAATATTCCTAACTAATAAATTGCCAGGAGCATTTTTGATGCAGTTCTTGCAGTTACATTTGCCAGGCCAGGTGCAAAATTAATATTATACGTTATCTTTGCATAAGTTGTGTCTCTATATCTGTGTGTGTGTGTGTGTGACAAATAATTCCCACTGATTTACGGCCATGCGGCATGATGCAGGCCAGCCTCCGGGGAGAACACGTTTGCCAGGCTTAGAAATGCTGCCAACTGCAGCTGCAACAGAATGTCGACCCTGCAGACCTTACCCCGCACCGTCCCGCACCGCACCGCACCGCACCACCATGCAACGTTCGTTCCATGACCAAAATGAGATTACGCAAAAGATGAAAATTGAATTTATGTATGTTGTGCAAATAGACCAATGCAAAATTTGCTAGCAAAATGAGGCCGATGTGCAAATGTTGGCCATGATTAGTTAATTAAAATGTCGGCTTATGTTATGTGCAATGAACTCAACAATTATTAATTTCATATAACATATGTACGTATGTGTGACAACAATGACAGCTTCATCCTCAGGTCGTGTCCTTGCTTGACAAAACCAAATTTAATTGCTTAATTTAACAAGCAGAACAAATCCGAACGAACCATCGGACACTGGAAGCCGTGTTAAGGTTAATCGAGAGATTCTTTCAAAATTCGTTGAGTCATTTCGATTGTGCTTGGCATTTACATAATAAGAGTCGCCTCTAATCTAAATTAAAATCAACGAGCGTCGTTTACCATTTGCATTAATTAAGCTCGACCAGAAAGTATTGATTGCGATCATTCTCTTCTCTTTTTTCTTTTTTTCTTTCTTACTTGTTCACTGGCCAGCAGCTGAATGGACTTTTTATACCCTGAACACATTGAAAATGGGTAGAAAGGGTATAATTGTTTTGTGCAGAAGTATGTAACAGGCAGAAGGAAGCATCTCCAACCCCATATAGCATATATATTCTTGATCAGCATCAAAAGCCGAGTCGATATGCCCATCTGTAGAAACGCGTCGATCTCAGGGACTTTAAAGCTAGAGACTCCAGATTTGGAACATAAGCTCGCCTAATCCCTAGGCAGTACAAGTTTGTTTCAAATTTTCGATAACTCTTCCCGTTTTCGATATACACATGTGATCAATAACAACAGAATCTTGAATTTGGAAAACTTTGAGATGGCGTTTGAAACATTAGACGAAAAAAAGACAATGTGTGAATATTTTATTGAAATCGGTTGAGAAAAACCGGAGATATAGAACATTGAAGTTAAGTCAAGCATGCAGTATACGTATACACACACATACTGACAAGCAGTGACTTGTCGCGTAAGGTATGGGGTTCAGGGTATCGTGTAGTCGGTATTTCTCGACTAGAGTCTTCTTACTTGTTTGTTATATCATAGCATCTGAAAATGAAAACAAAATGACAAAAGATGGTAAATTGATCAAGCTACGGACTAAGCAATGCTCTATAGTTCTTATTAGTAAGTATTGAGAGTTTTTATACAAAAGAAATTCTTAGGTTTTGATAACTTTCGTTAGTTTCATCAAACTAGAGTTTAGTTTCTTTGATATGCTACCCTTTGCAGGCACTTCCAATTACAGGGTATGTTAAAAAAGAAAATCGTATACCATTTAGTTTCTTTGATATGCTACCCTTTGGACGCGCTTCTAATTACAGGGTATGTTAAAAAAGAAAATCCTCTCAACAAGTTCATTTTCCATGCAATGTAATGGCTCAGGTAATAAACATAAAAACTAATTTCCCCCCGAAAAATGTCAAGAATGTTAATCAAAAGATTGTCCTGTTAGATTGTGCCACAACAGCAACAACAACGACCAGCAATGTCGTGTGTATGTGTGCGTGTGTGTGTGTCGAGGGGTGCAGAAAAGTCTGTGGTTTCTATTTTGTGGTAATTTCCGTTTATGTTTTTGAATTTTTTACTCACGGCTGCGCAAACACAACTGACGCTGTTGATGGCTTCTCTACTCGCTGCCCAGGCTTGTCCCCCCACATCCCCTCCCTACGCTTGCACCCCTTTTAGGCTGGCCAACAAACATGGCACAAAATGTTGTCTCTGCGGCATGTTGGCCGTTTTGGCTCGTTTGCCATTGCTCGTATTTGTTTCTGTGGAATTACAATTTTTGCTCAAATTGACTTTAATTAACGCCCAGACAGCCGAAGCAGCAGCAGGTCATTTACGCCTTACTTGCTCTGTATTTAAAGGGGCGTGGCCAGTTACGAATTCTAGCGAACAAGAAAAAAAAACTTTAATGTCAATGTAAGGAAGGAATTTTGTGGTTAAAACTAATAGGGAAAAAAGGGTTTCAAAAATTATATCGAATATAAATGTTCAAAAGACACTTAAAAATAATTAAAAAATATGTTTCAATATTTTTACTTTGTTTCTAATAAACATAAACATCATAAAACATCAATAAAAATCAGTTTTCGCACTTAAATTTGAAAAATCATCAAACAAATACCTATTTAAATTCAGATGCATTGATTGTGAATTCGGATTAGTAGTTATTGTATTTGGCGGAGCTCTTTAATGCCATTTTTTATTTCGATCTCTTATAAATTATGCACAGGAACGCGCAGCTTGTGTGAGCTTTTCTGTTGTCTATTGTTTTTTGTGGATATTTTATAAAAATTGTTAAACAAACCTAATTTGATTTTAGATAAAATGCAAAACCACAAATGAAAGTGTTGACATCATTGCACATGAAAACGTGGCTTTTGTGGGTTAACTAAATATTTAATATAGTTTTTCATTATTTTAAACATTTCTGGCCAATGTGTAGCTTTCAAAAAGCTTTCAAAGATGCTTTCAAACATCTTAACAAATTATACAACTTTGTCAAAAGTTTCTCAAAACTAATAAAAATGCCAAAATATCTAAGAGAAATCGTTTAAGAAGTTTGTTCGTAGGCAGAAGTTGTTATTCGCTAGGTACAGGATATTTAATAGCTTTAGACAGTTTGTGTACCCTGGACAATGCTAAATGTGGGAAAGTGCAGTTTAGTTTAAAGAGCAAGACTAAGCTAAGCATGAAAATTTTGTTAGTTAAAGTCAGTTTTGCTAGTTGAAAAACTTAAAGTTAATATATAAGATATTAGTGCAAAAAAAAAAACTATTACGATTATGATTATTATCGATTATTTCTTCGACTGAAATATTTTTTATAATTTTAATATATTTTTGACTTTGAATAATTTTTTATAATTTTAATATATTTTTGACTTTGAATAATTTTTTATATATTTTTTACTTTGAACTTTGAACTATTTTTGATATATTTTTTACTTTAAACTTTGAACTATTTTTTATATATTTTTTACTTTAAACTTTGAACTATTTTTTACATAGTTTTTATATAAGATAGTTGTACAAAAAGAAAAAACGATTACAATTATTATCGATTATTTCGTCGATTGAACTATTTTTTATATATTTTTTACTTTGAAATTTGAATAATTTTTTATATATTTTTTACTTTGAATTTTGAACTATTTTTTATATATTTTATACTTTGAACTTTGAACTATTTTTAATAATTTTTTTACTTTGAACTTTGAATTATTTTTTTATATTTTTTACTATGAACTTTGAACTATTTTTGATATTTTTCATATATTTTTTACTACGTAAATTTAACCAATTTTTCACTGAGCTTTCAAAAGCTCGTTTTTACAGCCTTTTTAATGTTTTACGCTCGTGACTTTTGACAATTGGAAAATTGCATTGTGGAACTGGCAATTAAGTGAGTGAGCAGCGTGAAGTGCCGTGTTGCCTGCATTGTGCCTGACATCAAAAATAAATTTTCTGGCAGCGCAAAAACAACAAAAAAAGAAAAAAAAAAACACGAAAACGAAACTTTAAAATTTTTAGCGACTATGTTGGCACTGCTGGAAAGAAGAAGAATGCGAAAAGGTAGCGGCAGTTAAGTGGACTGAGTAACTGCCTTGTATTTCATTTTCTGCGTTTAGTGCATTATTGTGTGAGAGTTAACCCCCCCCCCCCACACACCACTCCTCATCCCACAAGGAAGAGCAAAGCAGCTGCCAGGTAAAGTTAGTGTTACCTTGTTTTGCCGCCAGCTGAAGAAGAAGTTTTCCAAGTTGTCGGCAGGCGTTCTCCCTCTCCCTCTCCCTCTCGCTCTGGCTGTTTCGTGTTGCCTAAACAGATTAAACTCCTGAACACATATGCGCCTGCAATTTTACGCGCCGTCGCTGCTCTGGTTTCCCCGCCACCCCCCGCACCCGCACCCGTAACCCGCAACCCTATCAACCCGCATCCGTATCCGCTGTTGCTGCAGCCGCAGGCTTCACATAACCGCCACATTAATTCCTAGTGCCAGACACCTTTCTCGTTAGCGGTTTGCCCTAACTTATTTAATTTCAGCTAGCGCCACCTAGCGGCAGGTTCCCTACCTCTCGCAGCTTTAACTTTGCCCCTATTCGAAAAGTTGAGCATTATCGACGCTGTTTATATTCAAATTCAAAGTTGTTGCTCTTATTTAATTATCAAACATATACTCGATTGCTTGTGTTTGTGTGTGTTTGGTTTGCCAGCAACAGTTTGTCCAGTTTTCTTCTTTTTCTTTTGCAATTTGCTCAAACTTCTCACGTGCCGAGTGACCCGAGCTTTAACCCGGTGTTTGCCATCAGCATGCGGGCTCTTTGGACACTTTTCTCGCTTTTCTTTTCCATTTTCTTTTTTGCTTTTTGTTTTTTGGTATAATTTATGTTCTATGGCGGATTCGCACGAAGCCTTAGTTAGAGCTAACGAATGAGGATACGTGCGATCACGTAGAATTCGAGATAAGGCATACAAACTATGTTATCCAGATATCTTTCGTGTGTTTACTCAACATTTAACATGACAAAGAACATAGTGCAAGCGAAGACTATAACGGTTTAAGGTCTACAAATCGTAGCCAACTTATCAAGAAACGTAAAAATGCAGATTAAAGTCATAGATTCAATACGTTAAGCATTCACTCAAGCTGAAAACACGTCAAACTTGCTAAGTAATGCAAAATGAAAGACAACTGCATTAATTAAAATATTCATAGATATATTCAACAAAAAAAAAATTCCAATGAAACTCGAAGACAAGCTTCCAAATTCCCTTTTGCCTGGGCATAATTAAACGCTGTGGAATTTCATTATAAAATTCGCAGACATTTTGCCAGATGCGAACTGCCTTTTTCGTAGATGCTAGCTAAAGTTTTATGCAGCAACCTTTTGCCATCTATTTTTGGGGATGAATTTTGTAGTGGAAAATTGTTGGCTTAAGTTGAATTTACATTGAAATCGGCTCGTTGAGCGACAATTTACCAAAACTATGTGTATATGTGAGTGTGCGTGTGTGTGTGTGACCTTTGACCGAAGTTGATTTTTCACAATTTCCGGTCGAAACGAGAGCAGCGCTGTCCGAACCGGGCCGGAAACGTTATTTGGCTCTTGGCCATTATTTTTCGGCACTGACCACAAAGCCAAAACTTCGCTGGTGAAAGAGGGGAGAGATTGGCAGATTGGGCAACTCAGCGCCTCATCATAATCGAAGCCACGAAATTGAAGTACTGCGGCACACAATGTGGTTTCCGTTGACTGCTGATTGGCTTCCGTTTCCGCTAATTTTTGAAAGTCGACTCTCGATTCACACAGACAGGAACAGGAACTGCGCGGCCCATTGTTCTTTGGCCGGCAGGCAACAAAAAATTAGCTTTACTTCTTATACAACATTAACTAGTTTTGAAGAAAAACTTCAACTTTACTTAATATAACTGCCCAATGCCTATTCGAAACATTCAACATTAGCTCAACACAAAATTAGCGACAAGTTTTAGATGTTGACCAAAAGAAGAAAAAAAAGGGTTACAAAATAAGCTTGAGGCGAATTCTTTGCTTTCATCGGTTTCCTTTTATTGCTGCATATTCTTTATGTAAGCATATCAAAAATGTGTTTCCAAATAGAAATTTAAAACCCTATTACGCGAACGGAACGAAACGGAAAGGAAAGATGTATATGCAATATAAATATTTTATGGCAAAAATATTGCAGCCGGACCAAAAAAAAAGGGACAATGTATGTAGATACATTTAGACAAACTGACCCCACACACACACACTGAAGGGTTAAGGGTTGTGCAGGGGGAAGCTCCTGGACCTGGCTCTAAATCTAAGTCCCACACACTTCAAGTATAAACTCTGCGCAACGGCTTCTTCTTCGTTTTTTTTCCGTGCGCTTTTCTTTCCTTTAAATTGTGTAACAAATTGTTCCCCGAGGACGAATTTGGATTAAGTAAGAAAAAAAAGGGTTTATTTACGATGCCATACATAACACGAGCCCCAGCGTGGACCGGTCTGCCTTTGGCTAGCTGGGGCTGGCCTTTGCTCGTTTTTGTTTTTTTTTTTTTCATTCTTTTTATTACGTGCCCAATACTCAATTTGGGGGCATATTTAAATTCATCGTCTATTGACGGCAGCCGGCGGCCATTTCGTATGCACATGAAATGCGAAAGTTGCCAAGGCCCAGGCTCAGCCTCAGTTCGTTTCGTTTAGAGATATATATTGAGTGGTTATTTGAACTGAACTTTGAGGTTGAATTCGCTACATTTTATTGCCAAACGCAATCCAAAAGTGTTGAAGCGAAATGAAATACTAAACACAGACACAGAAAAAGCAGCCAGAACATAAATTATCCACACATAAAAATATGTATATATTTAGTATATATGGTAGGTATATGTGTAGGTAAAAACTTGTTTACCAAAAATGCTTAAATGGCTTTCTGCACCCCTCGATATGCCCATCCGCCCACAAAGATAGAGTTGCCAAGCAATTCAACAGCATTTGAGCTTGAGATGAGCGCGACCCGACGGCATCTTGATAATATTTCGATTTATAACCCACACCACCGACCCGACCACGACCCCGACCCCGATCCCGTTCCCGCCCGAACTGTATTCGCTGTCATTGTTTTTAGCAAAACAGCTTCAACTTTTTGCCAACACAACCGAAACTGTCAAACAGCGTAAACTTCAAACTGAAACGAGTCGAAACTGATGCCACCTGAGCTACCCCCCACCCGCCATTTTCTCATCCCTGTTACAGTATCAGGTTCATTCAGTTGGGCTGTCAAGGCTTTTGCGCTCAATTTGGCAGGAGCGAGAGCAACGCAATCATTGCAAATAAGTTTTCAAACTGTGTGACGTCAACGAACATCAAACTAGTATATGTATTTTTGTATATCTAGAGTTGAGTGTAAAACCGTTAACTGTTTGTTCTTTTGTTATTTATCGCCTTGTCACATGGATACTGAATAATTGTTCGCAACTTTGAAACAAATTACGAATAATCAGCACAATCAGTAAGTGATAATTGAGAGAAAAGCTACCCTATCAGTTTCGTGCTAGAACTAGTTGGGAATTATAAGCGTTGAATGGGTTATGTACAATGAAAAATGTAAAGAATGGATTATGTTTAAGAAAAGAATCCTGTATTATCTTCAAACATAATCTTTTAGTACATATATTCATGTGAAAGATGAAGTTAACCATTGTTCGGAACTTTGAAACAAAATACGAATAATCAGCACAATCAGTAAGTGATAATTGAGAGAAAAGCTACCCTATCAGTTTCATGCTAGAACTAGTTGGGAATTATAAGCGTAGCAAGTAAAGATTGGGTTATGTTCAAGAAAAGAATCCTGTATTATCTTTAAACATAATCTTTTAGTATATATATTCGTGTAAAAGATGAAGTTAATCATTGTTCGGAACTTTGAAACAAAATACGAATAATCAGCACAATTAGTGAGAGAAAAGCTACTCTAACAGTTTCGTGCTAGAACTAGTTGCGAATTATAAGCATATATTCGTGTGAAAGATGAAGTTCAACGATTTTTCAGTATTTTGTTGACAGTTTTAATCAGCTCAACATATTTTTTCTGTCAATCTAAACTTTTCAAAGCTTTCTTTAGCTGACTCTAAAGTCCTCATGAGCCAAAATCCTAAACCAAACAAGACCAATTAACTGCGAACGAAAGGTTAAGAAGAAAATTAAGCAATGCGAAAAGGGAACAGCAACATATCATATAAATTAGCCAGCGATGCGATGCGATGGAATTCGATCAAGTTGTTGAATGCATTTGTGCTATTCCTCTCCACTTCAGTACACTTAACTGCTGTTCAGGATGCATCTCGAATGTACGCTTCGTTTCTTATTTGGCATGGCAATTAACACGCTCCTCTGCGCTTGCCGCAGTCCTTTGAGGTGTGAGTGGTGGCATTTGGTTCGTTGGTTCGGTTCGGGTTGGCGGCTAGTAAGTTGGCACCCTTCGGTTGAGGCCAGGATAAGGCCGCATTCGCAATGCCAACGGACCGCAAATGGAGGCGCATAAAGCGCACATTCAAAATTAATTGCGGCTCTTGCATCTGTGGCTCCCATAAGTGTGAGTATGATTGTGTGTCTCTGATCGCACTCTGTACAGGTAACCAGGCACAAATGTGAGTACGTGTGTGTGTGTGCTTGAGCAACATCAACTTACACGTCCTGCCGACGAGGCAGCAGCAAACCGAAGAACGATGATGATGATGATGATGGAGGCAAACGATTCAGAACCATCCGAAGCCGCGGCTCGCGGTTTGCCTTTTATGAAAAATTAATTTGCTTTTTGTGTTCCCTCAATAATATTTAACGGTTTTTTTTTTCGTTCTGCTGTTGCACCCTTAGCACACCACAGCCAACACATCCCCCAACCCTTCCTCAAGCCCATATCCGCAGAGCGCGGAATTCCCCTTGACTGTGCTGCCAATCAGAGCGTATGATTAATTTTTCGTCGCGTTGCCCCCCAAAATCGTTGTTTTTGTAGTGTACATGTGTGTGTGTGTGTGCGTGTGTGTGTGTGTGTTTTGTGTGCATAACACTCTGCTTGCTAATTAAATGCCTTATGGCATGGAGTTAAATTGACGTCAAAAAAAAACCATATTAAACTTCAAATAAAATCGTTTGTTTTACGGTGCTTAACTTTGATTTTTGTACATGAAAGCCTAATCAAATCAAGGTAAGAGTATTAATACCTAATTTAATAACAAAGAATAATTTAAGGCACTTTTATTAACATTTTATGAATAACAATTTAACCATAATACTTAATTTCTAACAATATATAATTTTTAAAAGCTATTAACTTAACTTACTCTTGTTTTCGTGCCTTAAAAAAAGCTTTGGATGAGCTTTTAAGTTGATGAAAGCGCACTTTTCTTAAGAGAAAGCTTTTAAGAGCTTTAGAGCTTTTTAAATCTGTACGTGACTTGAGAAAAACATGATAAGTTAACCTACGATACATTTGGGTGATCTTTTTTAAATCCTTCTTTACATTTTTTATAATTCTTCTCATTTTCAAAACATAATTTCATGTTTTCGTGCCTTAAAACTAGCTTTGAATGAGCTTTTAAAGCTTTTAGTAGCTTTAAAGCTTTTTATATCTTTACGTGACACGAGATAAACATAATAAGTTAACCTAAGGTTACGTTTTGAATCCTACATTTTTTAAATTTTCTTCTCATTTTCAAAACATTATTTCAAGTTTGCGTGCCTTAAAACTAGCTTTGGATGAGCTTTTAAGCAGATGAAAGCGCACTTTTCTTAAGAGAAAGCTTTTAGGAGCTTTAAAGCTTTATAAATCTTTACGTGACTTGGCAATGAAAACACAATAAGTGTAACCTAAGGTTACGATTGGTTGATCTTTTTAAATCCTTCTTTACATTTTTTATAATTCTTCTCATTTTTAAAACATAATTTCATGTTTTCGTGCCTTAAAACTAGCTTTGGATGAGGTTTTAAGCTGATGAAAGCGCACTTTTCTTAAGAGAAAGCTTTTAGGAGCTTTAAAGCTTTATAAATCCTTACGTGACTTGAGAAAACATAATAAGTTAACCTAAGGTTACGTTTGGGTGATCTTTTTGAAATCCTTCTTTACATTTTTTATAATTCTTCTCATTTTCAAAACATAATTTTATGTTTTCGTGCCTTAAAACTAGCTTTGAATGAGCTTTTAAAGCTTTTAGTAGCTTTAAAGCTTTTTATATCTTTACGTGACTTGAGAAAAACATAATAAGTTAACCTAAGGTTACGTTTGGGTGATCTTTTTAAATCATTCTTTACATTTTTTATAATTATTCTCATTTTCTCTTTCACATTACTCATTTTCCAACACTACAACTTAAAGACGTCACCAATATATCGAAAATTCATTTACAAGCAGATTAAAGGTTCATAAACTTAGCATGTTATTGATTGCCTGGAACTCATTAAACTTAATGTTTAAGTTGTGGCTTTTTGTACCACTCAAAAATAATAAAGGAGCCAAAACCACAACTAAGGTTAAAAGGAAGTAACTGAAGCATCCGAAACAGCGACGGCAGCAGCTTGAGCAACACCAACAGCCAACACTTTCCACGGTCATGCACAGTTATTTGCAACACAACACAGACAATGCATATTTGTGCCACAAGGAGAGAAAAACTTTTGCTTGGCAACTTCTTTTGGAACAAAGTTTTCACTATGCCGCGACGTCTGGCAGTTTTATTCTTTTGCTTTCTCCTCGCACACACACACACACATTTCACATTAGAAAAACCACAAAATTATGCAACACAATATGAAATGCATTTGAAAGACAAGTGAATCTTGTCAAGTGCCACATAGTGGCAACAACGCAGCGACTTCGTTCTCCTTGGGCTCCAGTTCCGGCCAGGCGCTTCCAGCGTCAGGGCAGAACACTTGAGTTGGCGCTTTAATCAAAAGTCAAATATTTCATGCAATGCGACAAGCATTCGCTGGCAAACTTAGTGGGGGGGTTGGACTTGGGGTGGTTGTTGCAACTACTTTAACAGCAGGCAGCTGCTGTCAGCATGCAAATGCAGCGACGACATTCAAGAAAAACTTCAACCCACCCCCACACACACAAAGCAACAAATTTGTGCAGTTGCTTCTTGTAAATCTGGCCAAAAGTGTGAAGGAGCAGGAGATGGTTGGACGGGATCCTGCCTGCCTTGCATGCCTGTGCACTTGCAGCCACTTTTGGATTCGGATAGCAATGGGCTTCAACTCTGATGCTGATGCTGATGCTGATGCTTGGTAGTGCTTGGGTCTGTGCTCTTTCATGGAAATTACATTTTTGCATTCTGGCATCGCTGCTACTCAAGTAAATGCAAATATTTCTCATTTCTCTTACAACAACAGCATAATAATAATAACAAAAAAACACATCAAGCGAAATTGTCAAATGTATTCAAAATGTGCGCCGCATGCGAAATCATTTTGAATATTTATATAGACATTCACAGTGAGACAATGTCTGTGTGTGTGTGTGTGTGAGTGTGTGTGTGTGTGTGTGAGTGTGTGTGAGTGTGTGTGTGTGTGTGTGTGTGTAATGTCATTTAAATTCCTTAGAAAATCACATTTTTGTGTTCTTGCTGAGATTTGAGCTACAAAATTGAATGGCGAAATTCAGAAACCTTAAACTAAATAATTAAGTTTTTATTACTTAAAGCTTAAACAAAACAACAAACAAAAACTTTTATTCGAAACTATTATAAAACATATATATATATATGATATTGCGCATTCAAGCTTTTATTGGCCGATGCATTTGAAATTTGAAACTGCGGTTAGCTTGGTTTTCGGGTTTTTTTTTTTTTGTGTTTTTCTATTGTATGGAATTTGAAATAAGTTTTTAATTAAACTAATTGCCCTAAAAATGTGTAGGCAAAAGCTAGCCGCAAAAATGTAATTCATAACATAACAAAAGAACTGGTTTTGGGCAAATTCATTCAACCGAGCACATAATTCCCAAATACTTTAATAATTAATTTAATAATTTAATTTCATATACACGTACACGCAAAAAAAAAACACGCTGCTGTTGTATAACATTTGTATACGTGGCGTATGCTTAATGCCATTAAGTACACTTTTTAAAGAACGCTTAGGTAATAAAAACGAAAATAAACCCAAGAAGCTCGCTTCATTTACGTTTGTTGTTTTTTTTTAATGGCTTAATTTAATTGCCTAATTTAATCGGGCTATAAACCCGAACCCATTGAAAATGGCCAAAAAGGGTAATATGGTTTTGTGCAGCAGTATGTAAAAAGCAGAAGGAAGCATCTCCGACCACATAAAGTGTATATATTCGTGATCACCATCAACAGCCGAGTCGATATAGCCATGTCCGTTTGTCTGTCCGTCCGTCCGCCTCTTTGTATGAACGATCTCAGAGACTATAAGAGCTAGAGACTCCAGATTTGGAGCATAAGCTCGCCTAATCCCTAGGCACTACAAGTTTGTTTCAAATTTTCGATAACTTTTTCCGTTTCCGATATACACATGAGATCGATAACAACAAAATCTTGAATTTGGAAAACTTTGAGTAGGCGTTTGAAACATTCGACGAAATAATGACAATCTGACAATCAATTTTTATTGAAATCGGTCGAAAAACACCGCAGATATAGAACATTGAAGTTAAGAAAGTATACGCGTGCACACACCCATACTTACAAGCACTGACTGTACGCGTAAAGTATACGTTGAGGGTATAGTCTAGTCGGGATTTCTCGACTAGAGCCTTCTTACTTGTTTTGTTTTAGATTACAAAAAAAGCTCTTCAAATTTAAGTAAGCTTAGAGTATTCGCAGGTCGAAGTTATTTCTTAGCTGAAGACTGATAATATAATAAGTTTGTTGAACTTTCGCTTATCAGCAGAGAACATTTTCTATACTCTCAAGTGTGCTGAAAAAGAATCAAATCAAAAATGCACAACATACATTCCAAGAGTTTTTCACATTTTGCAATTGTTTATTTTAAAATTATTCTGAAACAGGTACAATTTCAACGGGCCAGTGATCACTGTCGCCCTGTTCCGACAGCGTATTAGCGTGAAGCGAATCTGCACGATATCGACCACCATAGATACCATAGTCAGTAATTCTTCCGCTAGCGGGTGTGGTGGCTTGTGTGGGCGCAACCTTTTCGATGAAATAATCATTGGGAGCTGAGGGCATTTCAATTTCCTCTGGCTGGGCATTGAAATCGCCCATGACAATCCATTGCATATAACGACGTCTATGGCTGGCCATTAAGCGAGCAACTTTTCCAATGGTATCGCGGATTTCGTTAGTTCTTGATGGAGCTGAGTGGGTCGTAAAGACCATATAATCGTAAAGACCGTAGAATTCCAGTCCAATCGTTGGTGTATTGTCATCCATTCCGCATTCGGAATGTGGTGGTATAATGTAACCCCTCCTAACCCGCTTACGCGAAATGATAGCTAACTGTTGCTGCCGAGTATCTGTGATTCGCCAATTTGCAAACATATTCTGCTCTGGATCATAGTAGTACATATAGAATGTAACGTTTTCATGTAAAAACGTATAAGCTGAAAAGCCACGACCATAACCATGCTCTTCGTCAATTCTTCCCCCGTCGTCTTCTTTCACAGTTCCAAAAATTTGTCGGCAACTCACCGGCTTCCTGGATACACAGCACATCGTAGTTGTTCAAATGGGTGGCCACTTGAGACCAGCGTGCTCCATTGGTGTTCCACGTTAGAAATTTAACCGATTGAACCGACCCAACGGCTAAGCAGAGGCTAAAAACCAGCAAGTATTTATTCACCTGAAAGAGAAGAATAATACGTTTTAAAACTTATTATCAGCGAGGTTCGAATCAAAGTGACTTTTGAGAATGGCAAAAAAATAATAACCGAAAGAAAGTTTCTTTTGTTATTGAAAACCAGTAAGAATCACCGATCATATTACCCATTTTCAATGGTTCAGGGTATAAAAACTAAGAAAGCACACAATATTAATATAAAACCCGTTTAAGAAAAGGACTCGCAAGGATAAATATAAATATTTTTTGAATTTCTAGACTCTAATAACTTACAGAAGACTCCATTTCTTGTTCCTTTTCGTCTCGCGTTTGGAATTGAACTGAAATAAGCTGTCTGATGCTGTCTACTCAATGACTATATTGGTATAATATATAAATTATAATGTATATATACGTTTATGTGCGTTCAGCTACTATATACGTATGTTGTGTGATAACACGAAGCCACAGATCAAGCGTCTTGTTCACATATATATTTTCTGGGGAAACGCCAGGAAGTCAAACATTTTTGTTTCTGGTTTTGTATACCCTTAAAACATTAAAAATGAGTAAAAAGGGTATAATGGTTTTGTGCAAAAGTATGTAACAGGCAGAATAAAGCATCTCCGACCCCATAAGGTATATATATTCTTGATCAGCATCAACAGCCGAGTCGATATAGTCCGTCTGTATGTCCATCCGTCTGTCCGTATGTATGAACGCGTCGATCTCAAAGACTATAAGAGCTAGAGACCCCAGATTAAGCTCGCCTAATCCCTAAACAATACAAGTTTGTTTCAAATTTTCGATAACTCTTCCCGTTTCCGATATACACATGTGATCGATAACAACAAAAGCTTATATTTTGGAAAACTTTGTGATGCAGTTTGAAACATTAGACGAAATAATGATAATCTGTGAAAATTTTATTGAAATCTCTTGACAAACACCGGAGATATAGAACATTGAAGTTAAGTCAAGGATGCACTATACGCGTACACACATTCATACTTGCAAGCACTGACTGTACGCGTTGATTATAGGGTGCAGGGTATCTTCCAGTCGGGATTTCCTGACTCGAGCCTTCTTACTTGTTAAGTTAACGGCTAAGAGCTTTTTCTTCTGCTTATTTAGTGTAATTAAATGCCTTTGATTAAAGCAAATCTTTTCACTTCGTATGATTGACAGCTTAAAAATATAAAAAAAACACTCATATATTCCATATTTATGTGGAAGTTATTAATTTAAAGCTGAATGGCTTTGAAATCGCTACATTATGCTCAAATTTAAAACTCAATTTATGATTATTTCCACACAATTTAATATCCGTAATTGATTTATGCATTGCATTTTGTGTTGCCGCTTATCAAGCATCCAACCGAGCGTCAATCACGCCAGCTTCATCCACATAAGTACTTACATATATATATATAGTGTTTGTGTGTGTGTGTGTATATAATATATATAACAATATATATGTACTTTTTTTTTCTTTTTAATACCCTGCAGCTGAATATAAATACGCAGAAATACTTGAATGTTCTCAATTGGATTTAATGTCTGATACTTATTAAATATAATTGCTTATTAGTTATATTTATTACTTAAAATAATTTATTTATATAATATGTATGTATTTATAATTATTTATTTCTGTTATGTAAAATTTCAATTAGTAAATAATGATGAAAAATGTTTTTTAGTTTCATTAATCAATTTAAAAACATTTTTTTACATTTTTATTAGGTTCCATTAAAAAAAATTATTTTACCAAAATTTTTTTTTTATTCCGAAACAATTTTTAAAATCTAAAATAATAAATAAAATTATTTAAGCGCACAAAAGTGTATTAAAAACATTTTCTTTGAACTTAAGATATTTTTTTATTCCACAAAAAAATTTATTTTCATTCAGAAATAATTTTGAAAATCTAAAATTAATAAATAAAATTATTTAAGCGCTTACAATTTTATTAAAAACATTTTCTTTGAACTTAAGATTTTTTTTATTCTACAAAAAATTCTATGTTTTTTCAGAAATACTTTTTACATTGGAAAATTCATAAATAAAATTATTTAAGCGCACAAAAGTGTATTAAAAACATTTTCTTTCACTTTAAGATATTTTTTTATTTTACAAAATTTTTTTTTCATTTCAGAAATAATTTTTAAAATCAAAAATGAATAAATAAAATTATTTAAGCGCTCAAAATTGTATTAAAAACATATTCGTTGATTTCAAGATATTTTTTTATTTTACAAAAAAAATTATTTTCATTCAGAAATTAAAATTGGATTAGAAACAATTTCTTTGACTTTAAGATAAAACCTCTCAGTCTGGCAAGCCTTGCCCTGAGCAATAACAGAGTATCGCCCAGTAGCTAACACCCTCTACGGCTTTATGCATGTTTTGTGTTTTTTTTTTGGAACTTTGTTGCTTTAACGCACAGAGCACAAAATAAACAGTTGCCTTTTTCATACACGTACATAAATACAAAAATAAATACATATGTATATGATTAAATGTTGAAATGGCCGCAGCAGAAGTGCAACATTACAAACTGATTAAAAATGAATGCAAATGTATACGTAATTAAATAAATTAATTAAGCAGCGCCAACAGGCGTTGCTGCGGTGCACAAGACACATGTGGCAACAAGGGGCAACGGGCACGAGACAGAGCCACTTGACAACCAACCAGCCAAACAACAGTAACAATAACGAACGGCCGCAACTGAAATAACAAAGCTGCTGTTTAAAAAACAAAAACAAAAAATAGCAAATTGAAATTGTTGGCCATTTATACATCTGGTCTTTACATTTGTTGCAGTAATTGTGCAGTTTATTTTACCCATTGCCCCATTCGAGTGCAAATTAAATGCACGGCAACATCGACGACAACCTTTGTCCTTCGACATGTCACCGCAGCAACAACAGGAGCAACAGGAGCAGCAGGAGCTGTAGTTCATTTACCCCGCGGGACTCTTAATAGACTGCAATTTATTTCGCTCATCAATGTTGCCAGACAATTAATACCAACTTCCAAGCAGAAAGCACTTTTACCTGAGCTAATAAACCATATAGATGGAAATACAATTTGCCACTTTTCTATTTTTGGCAATGTTTTTTGGGGTATTTTGGCATTGCTTATTTATGATATTTTTCTCGATTATTTATGATATTTTTGCTAAACCGCCAGACCAAAATTTATGGCCACAATTTCTGGTATTACACAACAGCCAACCACAAAATATATATACACATAATCCAAGTGCCAAAAGTGTAAAGAGGCGATGGAAGAAAGTTAGAATACATAATATAATATTGTACAAAAATCGTTTATCAATCAATATATTTATATTTTATGTACTATTTCATATAATAATGTTAAATCATGTTGTTAACATTTTCGTATATAAAACGCGTCTTGACTACGCTTGCAATAACCAAACTCATCCCTCTGTTCAAAAAGACTTATACAACCACCCTTGCTGGCCCAGCACCAACCCCCTTGCCCTGCCCACCATACATCGTTTACAGTCCACACGACTACAAGTTTTGTCGCTTCGCTTTGGTCCGGGCACATTCTGTTACGCGCAACTGTGGTGGCTTTGCTCGTTTTGAATCTGAACTGCTGCGCTGGGTAAATGTCTGTGTGGAGACTCTTAACAGAGCCTCTGTTAATAACATAAACTGTTATTTACAATGGTTTACATTCTCATTGGTTATTTGGAGAAGCGTACACAAAATATTATTATATTGCGAGTGCTTGGTTACTTTTATGTAGTATTTTGTACATTTATATATATGTATATATATATATATATATATATTATACTACTTTAAGTCAAAACATAATATTAAACCTAAAAATAATGCTGAAAAGGTTTTTAACTGTTAAATCACACAATTAGGAAGTAAACACGTTTTTTGGTCATTTTACAATCAAATTGTATTCATCATTTATCGTAAATTTGAATGACAAGCTGGCAATATGCATAAGACAGGACATTTTGATATAAATGCAACAACAGCTGCAGCCAGTGGATCCAAATCAATACAATTGCTCTGCAGTTGTGCAGGACGAGGTTATTCATTGTAGTCCAAAAATCTGAACATCATCAAATTGGATTGACTTGTGTGCACTACTCTTCATGTGTGTGTGTGTGTGAATGTGAATGAATCATGTCACTCAAGCTTTAACTTGGCATGTGAACGAACTCTCCAGCCGCAATAAATTTCGAATTGAACTAAACTAAGGAGCACACAGCACTTAAGTTTACTCACTGCCTTTTGTAGACTCAACACACACATGTAATTGTACGTGTGGTCTGTCTGTGTGTGTGTTTCCCTGGCGATTGTAAGTTTGGGATTGCATTGCGTTTATTTGCAAAGACTTCACTGCAAAAGTCAATTGACTCAATAAATTATTTTTAAAGCAATCAAATCAGCTTTTGCGACAAAAATCCAATTCCAAAAAGTTTACATTGCGCAAACACACTGAAAAAAAATATTGCCAATCACACAAATGAATTTTATATGCGTTGATTGGTTTTGTTTTTATTTAAGCTAATCCACAAAGGGCTTAAAACTTAAGCCGAAATGATAAAAAAAAAACTATTAATCCAGTGCGATTTTATTTGTTTGAGTATGAATATAAAGTTACCGAAAAAAAAGGGAAAGAGAGGGAGAAAGAGAGACAGAGGGGCAGAGATTAAATATTATTGTAACAAAACGAATTTGTTGAATGAAAAATTATTTTTTTCTTTTGTCAAAGTATTTGTTCATAAATTCTATAAGCCATTAAATGCTGCTTAAATAGATAACTTTATGGAAAAGCATTTTAGTTACACATTGTCGAATATCAATATTTATATTCGTAAGTTTCAAAGTTCTCTTTGAAATTCCAAATGCTTTTTTATTCGAAGTCCAAATGTTTAATTATGTTTGTCATCAAAGCGAGAATATTAATTGTCCTTGACCAAACGGATGGAGGCTACAAGCTACAAGCAATTTGAATTATATTCAATATATATATTTGACTTATATTCAATATATATCAACTAGTATAAGCAGCAAGACATAAGCTCTTGAGGCAAGAACAGAGCAGCCGTTTTGTGGCAAGGCTTCAGTTGTGAAATTAGCCAAATTATTGAAGTAAACAGGCCAAAGGAGTGTGAGAGAGAGAGAGAGAGAGAGAGAGTTGACGTTGTCGTCTTGTTGTTTGCGCTTAAAATTTAATTTCATGCACAATTGAGTCCCATGCATAATTTTGCGAACCGTTGGTGATAAATTATTTGCTGTTATTGCACACGCAAAACAAGAAACAGAGACCCCAGAATCGACCACACACACACACACACACACAGCAAAAATAATGACCTTACACACACACACACACATAGAGTATGCTGCAATCCCGGTTGCATTCACCATCGTCCTCGTTTGCTGCGTTCATTAATTCGCTGCCATAAAACAGCCTGAAGCAGCAGGGCAGGGCAGGCAGACGAGGCATATTTTCCGTTGCATACTTTCAGGCGAGTCGAGCCAAGGCACCTGTTACCCGCGACAATTGCTGGGGCACGGATCCTTGGCTTGCCTCGGTTGCCTCGCTTGCTCGGCCACAGTTCAAGCTTTCAAGCATACGCCTACAACACATGTCTGCTCATAATTAATGTGTAAATTGTAAAGCTGCGCTCGCCCATTTCCTTCATTGTGGCCATGTACAACAGCGCAGGCAACCAGCTCGACAACATGAAACAACATGCTTCTGCTATGAACCTAGTTAATACAAAAACAACAACATCAATAAACGAGTCGGGGCTGACCTGGTGTAACATGCTGGGTCGCTTGCCAAAATGCGTTTTGACGTTGCCTGTGCAAAAGCTTAATTGCATTTTGTGTTCCATGTTCCATGGCCATGGATCGGAACACCTGGATATCTTTGGTGTACCTAGGAAATAGGCAAAAGCGATTTGGCGCATGGACAGCAACAATTTATTTATGCTTTTCATGAGCTTAAATTGTTTTACGACGACAACCAAAATAGAGAATTTAATAAACTATTTTTCAAATGGAGTACGTTGGCAATATTCCCTCGGTTGATAACAACCCCAAAACAGGTGGTTCAACCAGCAAGGCCAGGTTAATTAAAACCGGGCTTCAAATTCAAAGTTAGAAGAGTGCTTTTTGCTTAAAATTCGTGTTAAAATTCTATGCCAGGAGATTTACTTGACTTGAATTTTTATAGATTTTGCTCAAAACAAGTAAGAAGCCTCTCGTTAGGAAATCCCAACTAAATGATACCCTGAACCATATGCTTAACGCAGTCGTACAGTCAGTTCTTGCAAGTGTGTGTACTTGACTTATCTTCAATGCTCCATATCTCCGGTGTTTCGTAACCGATTTCAATACAAATTTCACAAATTTTCATTATTTCGTCTAATGTTTCAAACTGCATTACAAAGTTTTCCAAATTCAAGATTTTGTTGTTATCGATCACATGTGTATATCGGAAACTGGAAGAGTTATCGAAAATTTGAAACAAACTTTTACTGCCTAGGAATTAGACATGCTTATGTTCCGAATCTAGAGTCTCTTGCTCTTATAGTCTATGAGATCGAAGCGTTCATACATACGGACAGACGGACGGACATTCAGACGGACTATATCGACTCGGATGATGATGCTGATCAAGAATATATGTACCTTATGGGGTCGGAGATGCTTCCTTCTGCCTGTTACATACTTTTGCACAAAACCATTATACCCTTTTTACCCTTTTCAATGGGTTCAGGGTATAAAAAAGAACAAACAAAATGTTTGACTTTTTGGCGTTTCCCCAAAACATATATATGTGAACAAGACGCTTGATCTGTGGCTTCGTGTTATCACACAACATACGTATATAGTAGCTGAACGCACATAAACGTATATATACATTATATATTAGACCAACATAGTCATTGAGTAGACAGCATCAGACAGCTTATTTTAGTTCAATTCCAAACGCGAGACGAAAAGGAACAAGAAATGGAGTCTTCTGTAAGTTATAAGCGTCTAGAAAGTCAAAGAATATTTATATATTTATCCTTGCGAGTCCTTTTCTTAAACGGGTTTTATATTCATATTGTGTGCTTTCTTAGTTTTTATACCCTGAACCCATTAAAAATGGGTAATATGATCTGTGATTCTTACTGGTTGTTAATAACAAAAGAAACTTTCTTTCGGTTATTATTTTTTTGCCATTCTCAACATGGAAAAAAGTCGCTTTGATTCGAAACTCGCTGATGATAAGTATTCTATAACGTATAACGTATTCTTCTCTTTCAGGTGCATAAATTCTTGCTGGTTTTCAGCCTCTGCTTAGCCGTTGGGTCGGTTCAAGGCCGCTATAAATTTCTAACGTGGAACACCAATGGAGCACGCTGGTCTCAAGTGGCCACCCATTTGAACAACTACGATGTGCTGTGTATCCAGGAAGCCGGTGAGTTGCCGACTAATTTTGGCGCCCTTCAAAGTTTACCCACGAGGTTTCCAACTATGAAAGAAGACGACCGGGGAAGATTTGACGAAGAGCCTGATTATGATCGTGGCTTTTCAGCTTATACGTTTTTACATGAAAACGTTACATTCTATATGTACTACTATGATCCAGCGCAGAATCCTTTAGCAAATAGGCGAAACAGAGAAACTCGGAATCAACAGTTAGCTATCATTTCGCGAAGGCAGTCTAGGACTGGTTACATTATATCACCACATTCCGAAGACGGAATGGATGACATTACACCAACGATTGGACTGAACTTAATATATTATGTGGTCTTTACGACCCACTCAGATCCATCAAGCACTAACAAAACCAGCGATACCATTGGAAAAGTTGCTCGCTTTATGGCCAGGGGCAGTACACGTCGTTATATGACATGGATTTTCATGGGCGATTTCAATGCCCAGCCAGAGGAAATTGAAATGCCCTCAGCTTCCCGTGGTTGGTTCATCGAACAAGTAACGCCCGCACAGGTCACCAAACCCGGAAAGCCACCAAAGATAGGAAGAATTACTGACTATGGTATCTATGCTGGTCACTATCGTACAAAGTCGCTTCGCGCTAATACGCTGTCGGAACAGGGCGACAGTGATCATTGGCCCGTTGAAATTGTACGTGTTCCTACTAACTGCTCATTTTATTATTCTTTAATAAACAAATGCAAAATGTGAAAAACTCTTGGAATGTATGTTGTGCATTTTTGATTTGATTCTTTTTCAGCACACTCGAGAGTATAGAAAATGTTCTCTGCTGATAAGCGAAAGTTCTTTTTATATTATCAGTCTTCAGTTAAGACAAAAAAGATTAGTTTTGTCAATGAACTTCGACCTGCGAATACTCTAAGCTTACTTAAATTTGAAGAGCTTTGTTTGTAATCTAAAACAAAACAAGTAAGAAGACTCTAGTCGAGAATTCCCGACTAGACTATACCCTGAACCCTATGCTTTACGCATTCAGTCAGTGCTTGCAAGTATGTGTGAGTGTGTATGTATTCGCGTATTATGCATACATTTTTAACTTCAATGTTCCACATCTCCGGTGTTTCTCAACGAGATTTCAATAATAATCGTCTAATGTTTCAAATTCGACTCAGCTGTTGATGCTGATCAAGAGAATATATACTTTATGGGGTCGGAGATGTTTCCTTCTGCCTGTTACATACTTTTGCACAAAACCATTATACCCTTTTCAATGGGTTCAGGGTATAAAAAACCACAAACAAAAATGTTTGACTTTTTGGCGTTTGCCCAGAAAATCTATATGTGAACAAGACGCTTGATCTGTGGCTTCATGTTATCACACAACATACGTATATAGTAGCTGAACGCACATAAACGTATATATACATTATATATTAGACCAACATAGTCATTGAGTAGACAGCATCAGACAGCTTATTTTAGTTCAATTCCAAACGCGAGACGAAAAGGAACAAGAAATTGAGTCTTCTGTAAGTTATAAGCATCTAGAAAGTCAAAGAATATTTATATTTATCCTTGCGAGTCCTTTTCTTCAACGGGTTTTATATTCATATTGTGTGCTTTCTTAGTTTTTATACCCTGAACCCATTAAAAATGGGTAATATGATCTGTGATTCTTACTGGTTGTTAATAACAAAAGAGACTTTCTTTCGGTTATTATTTTTTTGCCATTCTCAAAAGTCACTTTGATTCGAACCTCGCTGATAATAAGTTTTAAAACGTATTCTTCTTCTCTTTCAGGTGAATAAATTCTTGCTGGCTTTTAGCCTCTGCTTAGCCGTTGGGTCGGTTCAAGGCCTCTATAAATTTCTAACGTGGAACACCAATGGAGCACGCTGGTCTCAAGTGGCCACCCATTTGAACAACTACGATGTGCTGTGTATCGAGGAAGCCGGTGAGTTGCAGACTAATTTTGGCGCCCTTCATTCCACGAGCTTTCAAACTGTGAATGAAGACCACCAGGGAAGAATTGTCGAAGAGCCTGGTTATGGTCGTGGCTTTTCAGCTTATACGTTTTTACATGAAAACGTTACATTCTATATGTACTACTATGATCCAGCGCAAAATCCTTTTGCATATAGACGAAACAGAGATACTCGGCAGCAACAGTTAGCTATCATTTCGCGAAAGGAGGCTGCCGAGGTCTACATTATATCACCACATTCCGAATACGGAATGGATGACATTACACCAACGATTGGACTGGAATTATCCGGTTATATGGTTTTTATGACCCACTCAGATCAATCAAGCACTAACGAAATCCGCGATACCATTGGAAAAGTTGCTCGCTTTATGGCCAGCAGCTATAGACGTCGCTATATGCAATGGATTGTCATGGGCGATTTCAATGCCCAGCCAGAGGAAATTGAAATGCCCTCAGCTCCCAATGATTCTTTCATCGAAAAGGTTGCGCCCACACAAGCCACCACACCCGCTAGCAGAAGAATTACTGACTATGGAATCTATGGTGGTCCATTTTTTGCAGCAGATTCGCTTCACGCTAATACGCTGTCGGGACAGGGCGACAGTGATCACTGGCCCGTTGAAATTCTACCTGTTCGTAGGAATGGTTTAACAATATTTTTAAAATAAACAATTGCAAAATGTGAAAAACTTTTGGAAAGTATGTTGTGCATTTTTGATTTGATTCTTTTTCAGCACACTTGAGAGTATAGAAAATGTTCTCTGCTGATAAGCGAAAGTTCAATAAACTTATTATATTATCAGTCTTCAGCTAAGAAATAACTTCGACCTGCGAATACTCTAAGCTTACTTAAATTTGCAGAGCTTTGTTTGTTATCTAAAACAAAACAAGTAAGAAGGCTCTAGTCGAGAAATCCCGACTAGACTATACCCTCAACGTATACTTTACGCGTACAGTCAGTGCTTGCAAGTATTGGTGTGTGTACGCGTATACTTTCTTAACTTCAATGTTCTATATCTGCGGTGTTTTTCGACCGATTTCAATAAAAACTGTCATTATTTCGTCTGATGTTTCAAAATGCATCACAACGTTTTCCAAATTCAAGATTTCTCTTCTTCAGTTTCTTTACTTTCTTATATCACTTTTCATTTACTAACTTACTTTACAAATAATTAAAAACCGAAAATGTTATGTTCTAATACACTTAATAGTTTAAAGCTGTGCTTATAGCAAAAAATCACAGCTTAACTTCTAGTAAAATTTAATTTTGTATCCAAAATTTCAAAAGTCAAAGCTGGGTCATCATATCCCAGCGCACGATTTTCCGTAATGGTTTGAAATAGTTTACAATAACTACGAAGCACTTTCGCTGCATTCAAACTGCTTGACATTTCAAAGAGCAATTGATGATGTTGCACCACAACCTGCTGAATGTTAAAAGCCAACTTCGGCAATTCCAAATCATCGGTGATAATGTTTCTCAAATATTCCACGGGGTTGTTTGGATCTTCGGTGCTGTACCAAACTAGAAGCAAACGTCCGTGCGGAAGTTTTCCTCCATTAAAACATCTATCCAACTGATCGTCAATGCTGCTAGGCATCAATTGGCGACTGTTGGCGACAATTGGCCAGGCACCTATAATATCGATTATTACGTTTCAATTTCATTAAATGAGGACCTTTCTACTTACCAACAATGAAATTGCTCAAAGCAATTATGGCTAAAAGCGAGCCAGCTAAAGATGTATTTTGTAGCATCGCACGAAACTTGTTTGAGCCTTCAACGATCAACAACGACTGTTGGCCAACGCTTACTAGCCAAAATATAAATAGGTTCGGGTAACAACGTCATTGGAGCACACC
This sequence comes from Scaptomyza reducta, assembly GCA_035044485.1. NCBI lineage: Eukaryota > Metazoa > Arthropoda > Insecta > Diptera > Drosophilidae > Scaptomyza > Scaptomyza reducta. The sequence goes on along the minus strand of JAWNNV010001120.1, from coordinate 139,888 downwards.
AGATAAGTGAACTCCGCATTCCAATCGAGTTTCGGAGAATTCAACATGAATGCGTCATATGAATGAAAATATTTAGCTTAACATATGTACGTGCTTTGAACACTTGAAGTGCTGAATCATTTAACAAGTGCAATTACTCTAAAAAAGTGTAAAGTAAACCAAAAAATAAGATTATTGTGTAATAACAATGACGTTCGATCAGCACGTTTAAACGAGCTGAGTGATGTTTGCTTTTGTTACTTAAAAAAGCACACAATTTATGTGTCACGTTATGTCAATATTCGGCAAGCCAGTTTTATTTTGGATGTATTGAATCGTGCATAAATTTAGAGATGAAACGCTGTTCAAATAGAAAAAAATCGCACAAAGCGCATACAGTCAGTGCTTGCAAGTATGTGTGAGTGTTTGTATGTACGCGTATAGTGCATACCTTCTTAACTTCAATACTCTATATATCCAGTGTTTCTTAACCGATTTCAATAAAATTTCACAGATTGTCATTATTTCGTCTAATGTTTCAAACTGCATCAAAAAATTTTCCAAATTCAAGATTTTGTTGTTATCGCTCACATGTGTATATCGGAAACGGGAAGAGTTATCGAAAATTTAAAACAAACTTGTACTGCCTAGGGATTAGGTGAGCTTATGTTCCAAATCTGGAGTCTCTAGCTTCTATAGTCTCTGAGATCGACGCGTTCATACATACGGACGGACAGACGGACATGGCTATATCGACTTGGCTGTTGATGCTGATCAAGAATATATATACTTTATGGGGTCGGAGATGCTTCCTTCTGCCTGTTACATACTTTTGCACAAAACCATTATACCCTTTTTACCCATTTTCAATGGGTATAAAAATATCGTACAAGGCGGCTTGTTCAAGCCAAAAATAAAAATAAAAAACACTTTTAGCTAATGGCAACAAAGCAAAACGTTCGGTTTGTGTTGAAACCCTGCCATGAAAAATAATTTATAGAAGATTGGATTATATTTATATAATTTGGTTCAAGTCTTAAATCTTAAATCTGCTTCAAATATTAGTTTTATATTAATTAAATATTAAATATTAGTTTTATATTTTAAAAGTTATATTTTTATAACTTTGTTGAGTCTCAATACATTTTATATTTAGCAAAAAAATATGAATCAAAAATATTAATATATATTATGTATTTTAAGTATATCTAAGACGCCCTTCCTGCTAATTGAAAAACAAGTACAGGGTATAACAAATACACTAAAAATAGATCACGCTTTTGTTTTGTAGACCATAAGTTTAAAGCTTTTCACTGCGATTTTTTCTTGACGTAAGGGCTTTACGCTATCAAAACTGTCTATTTCTATATGTTAATGTTGTTTATGCAGAAAAAGCTGTTGTTGGATAATGACAAATGCGACCTGAGTTCAAAAGAGAAGCTCTTCCTCTTATTTTATTTGGGTTAACGTTTTGAGCGTAAGGCTTTTGAAATTTTGAAGCTGTAGTTTGAGCTTTAGCTTTCAGTTTTAGCTGCAGTAAGCGGCACAGCAACAAGCCAAAACAATTGTTTGGCCTCTCTGTGCTCTGGGTCCTTTAGTGGCACTGCCATTAGTGAGATTAAAACTATGGTCCCAGCAAAGGACAAGAGCGGGCAGGCGAAGAGGATGTGGATATGGATGTGGATGAGGATGAGAAACTGACGCAGTGCTTGGGCTTTTGGCTTTGTTTCATCTCGAACAATGGGGCGTATCTCTCGTAATGACGCAATGCGTACTCATACATTGTGCTCTTCAGCACACAATTGCTATAGTATGACCCCCTCCCACCACCCCGTTCTCCCCTTCTCCTTGTTCTAGCAGAGCGTAGAGTGAAAAGAGATGTATGTATGTATGTGTGTGTGTTGCAAGCATCCATAACAAAACAGTTGACACAAATGCAGCTGCACAATATAGTTGGGGCGGGGTGTTTTTTGGCTATTTTACAATTTGTTGGCTCTCTAATCTAGCTTTGATGGCTTGTGACAGCTATTCATAGAATTTAGTTGCATAAAACACAGTTCAATTTGTTTAATTTACTATTGTCCTTGCCACACACACACACACACTCATACACATATCATACACGAGGAATGAATGAGTTGCAAGTTCTGTGTAATTGACAGTTAAAATGCACAAAATCCCATTTGACGTAAGCTCACATTTTGGGATAACCAGTAATTTGTAAAATGCCAAATAATGCACATTAAACACACGTTGCCATTAATAAACATGACAATGAATAATGCGATAAATACCTGATTAAATGGCAGAAACTAATCCCGCATTACCCAAAAAGGTTTTAGGCGCACAAATAGCAACATTTGGAGACCGAAAGACAAAGAGAGCGATTGCGAGAGGGAGATAGATAAATGGTAAAGTTTTTATCAAAGCTCAGTTGAGCTTTTTGCTTATTTGAAGCTTTATTTCGGTTGTGTATATATATTTGTCTTAAAGCTTTTTTCATAATAGATTACCAAAAAGTGCTTAAATGCTGTGAAACATTATTATTTTAATTTTATTAATTACTATTGTTAAAAATAATTTTTTTAAAAAGTTTTTATCAAAGCTCAGTTGAGCTTTTTGCTTATTTTAAGCTTTATTTCGGTTGTGTATATATATTTGTCTTAAAGCTTTTTTCATAATAGATTACCAAAAAGTGCTTAAACGCTGTGAAACATTATTATTTTAATTTTATTAATTACTATTCTAAAGAATAATATTTTTAAAAAGTTTTTATCAAAGCTCAGTTGAGTTTTTTGCTTATTTTAAGCTTTGTTTCGCTGGTATATATATTTGTCTTAAAGCTTTTTTCATAATAGGTTACCCACAAGTGCTTAAACGCTGTGAAACATTATTATTTCAATTTTATTAATTACTATTCTAAAGAATAATTTTTTTAAAAAGTTTTTATCAAAGCTCAGTTGAGTTTTTTGCTTATTTTAAGCTTTGTTTAGGTTATTTATATATTTGTCTTAAAGCTTTTGTCATAATAGATTACCCAAAAGTGCTTAAACGCTGTGAAACATTATTATTTTAATTTTATTAATTATTATTGTTAAGAATAATTTTTTTAAAAAGTTTTTATCAAAGCTCAGTTGAGCTTTTTGTTTATTTTAAGCTTTGTTTAGGTTATATATATATTTGTCTTTAAGCTTTTGTCATAATAGATTACCCAAAAGTGCTTAAACGCTGTGAAACATTATTATTTTAATTTTATTAATTACTATTGTTAAGAATATTTTTTTTTTAAAGTTTTTAACAAAGCTCAGTTGAGCTTTTTGCTTATTTTAAGCTTACTATAGGTTGTATATATTTTTGTATTAAAGCTTTTTTCATAATAGATGACCCAAAAGTGCTTAAACGTTGTGAAACATTATTATTTTAATTTTATTAATTATTATTGTTAAGAATAATGTTTATTTCAAACGTATTTATGCGATCCAAGCTTAATTTAAATTGAAAGCTCATTAAAGCTTTGATTTTTTGAAAGCTTTAATATGATTGAGCTTTTTAAGCAGCTTTCATACACATAAATCATGAGCTTTTTGATTCAGCAATTGCTTAGAAGAAATGCTCTAAACAAAAATTGATTTCTCTATTATTAAGCAAACTATCTTTAATGCTTGTTTCAAGTTGAATATGATGAAAGTAAAGTTGAACGCTTGAAGGTCTATTTGGTCTGCTGTTCAGTTAACTTTTGGCGTTTTGAAATTAAATGAAATTTTCACCTCACCTCTTTGGCAGAAGAACTTAAAAGTAAACTTGAACAGCGTCAAACACTTGAGAATCCTGAGTGTGCTTGGCTGCCTTTATTGTGGTGACTTTGATTCATCTTTGAACACAGCGAGACAGAGAGTGAGAGAGAGAGACAAAGAGAGGGAAGGAAGAAAGTTTTGATAAAAAATGTGCGCACTGCGCGGTTACAAATTGCTTGGCTGACTTTGTTGTGGCTCTTTTGGGTTTTGTTCGGGCCAAGTTTTGCTTACATATTTCTGTTGCTGTTGTGGTTGTACTTATTACCTGGATTTCAATTTGATTACGCGACCTGGCGGGCATATGAGTTATGATACAAATACATACAAAAGTTGTATATGACATATGCCAAGAACGAACAGTTTTTTTGGCAAATCACTTTGTATGTACGCTCATATATCTTAAAGTAAATATGATGGTAGACGGAAGGGAGAAGGGGTGTGTGGTTGGCTTGTAGGGCTTGTGTGGCACAAGAGTTTTGTTTGCCTGGCAGCAGCGGCAGCAGTTTTTATTAAATTCTTACAAAGGCTTCACCATCGCCATGTCCAAGACGCCGAAGCAGAGAAAGGCAATAAAAATCATTTAACAAAGTCAAACAACAATAAAAATTAAACTTTGCCGTCAACATAGTACACAGCAGAGAGGCAAAAAAAAATAAAAAATAAAAGTTAAGCAATGGAGGCAAGGAGCCAGCAGCCAAGCGTAAAAAGAGGACGAGGCAAAGTCACATAAAAAAGGGAAATTAAATAATAAATATATAAAAATATAAATAACGCATAGAATGCGAAACAAACTGAAGAACCAAAAAACTTTTTCAAATTAATTTTCAAATCTGCTGCTGCAATTCTCTCTTTACATGTGTGTGTGTGTGTCAAAAGGACAACAGGAACAGGGACAAAGAATTTATTATGTCATGCCACAGAGTTGAAGCTAAAGGCAACATCATAAATCAATCCATTTGACGATCTCAACGCCAGCACTGACGATGAATTTAATTACACTTAAGCACATTTTGTGGACTAAAGCAAATGAACAGACCTCATTCACATACACACACACACACACATTCGATTCGATTCGTTGCCAAAATAATTCAATTCTATTCAGTTCGCTTCGATTCGATTCGTTTGCAATGCAATAATGCTAAGTGCTGCCCTTAGACTTGAACAAAAGGCCAGAAAGCCAATGGCCATAAGAGATATAGCCAAGCCAAGCCAAAAGCTAGTATTGTTGTTGGTAGTCTTGCTTATTTACAATCAAAATATCATATTGTATAATCAATTGAAAGTCAAAATAGTTGTTTAAACTTAAAATTGTATTTTCAATTGAATTTCTTGCTTAATGTTTATGATTTTGGTTTTCAATTAATCATTATTAAACATAGCTTAAGTTGTAATCACTTTAACTTCGAATTGTCTAAAGATATTTCATCATTTTGTCATTGAAAAGCTGCTTAAAACTTTGCATTTCACCTTTGATTTCGCTGCCTGCCACATCAGCAAATTCATTTTGGTTGGTGTAAGCCGCACGAAACTATTCTAGCAGCTTGTGATGAAACGTGTAAAATGCAAAACGAATTTTTTAGCACGCACAAAAGTATGCTCCTTTTTTACACACATTTTATTTTCGTGGGCGGTCCAATTACATTTTTGAAGGAAGTAAATACTCTGAAAAGGGAAGCAGCACTCTCAGTTGGGTTAGTGGCAAATGGGGTGTGTATGGGAGGCAGTGCTTGTGTGGCAAGTTTCAAGTTTGTCATGCGAAAATCATACAAAACTTGGGTTTTCGTGTGCTCACGAAAAGTAATTGAGGCGGAAATCCCTAATTGGCACCTTCAAGTCAGCCCCAAAGAAGACGACGACGAAAAAGAAATCAGCGTAATAGAACCAAAAACGAAGAAGAAAACGAAGACACCCAAGAACTTGGCGGGGCAAATGATGATGAAAACTTGCAACACACTGAGTGGAGCTTGGGCTGGGGTGTGCGGGGAGGTTTTAGGCGTGCTCACGTTGTCGCATGCAAATGGGAAAACTTTGCTCATCAGCGCGCACAAATTGAGTGAAATTATCAGTTCAAGTGAAATTTACACTTGAATGTCGCAGCTCTTAACTCTCAACTCTGACTGCCTGTGGTTATATATATGTGCATATATTATGCAATATATCTGGCGGGAGTATTCATCCTAAATCTATATATGCTACAAGCAATAAAAGTTTTTAAACGATTTTAAAACCATTTTGTGTTAAAAACAAATTAAAGTTTTAATTAATATTCGTTTATGAAACAAAACTTAGCTCAAAAATAAAGTCTAACTTAGTGTAATATTAGAAAAAAAAAATAGATGATTTTTTTTAAAAATTTTTAAATGGTTTTCTTGATCAAATCTTTTCTTTCACAAATTAAAATATTTTGTTTAAGTTTTTAAAAATATTTTACCAAAGCTTTTGACAGTCTAACCATACAATATTATTGCTTTATATATACTATTTATAGTTTCCAACGTCTATTATACCCCTGTGCATAGCATCTTTATAGAAACCTAAGGTATAATTATACCAAAAATTGTGTTCGTTGGCGGCTGCAAATCCAATTAAACCGAAGAAAATGTGGCGTAAAGCATGTGTGCCACATCCTGATAATTTGCGCCATCTGCGCATTTTGGCAAGCAGCATTTCTGGCCTAATTAATGGCCAACTAGCACGACTTGGCAACGACATCTGCAACTTTACAGATACTTTTTGCTCGCTCAGACTTGAGAATCGCAATCGCAATTGCAATTGAGTTGAGTTGAGTTGAGTTTTGCAGCCAACAAGAAGACACAGACACAGCACATAGAAGTCGACTCGGAGCATAGCTATTATGTAGTTTGAGAGAGTTCGTAATAATTGCCATAAATTGAATTGTGTTGGACGTTTTAATGACTTGCCTAATGTGCGATAATTTGGCTCTTAAGAATGTTGCCAAAACTTTCAAAATTGCCCGGCCAAAGTAATTCTCATATTAGAGCAGTTCATGTTTAATTAATTGTTTGTGAACGATGATTGTTTCGTTTTTTATTTGGCTCTTGATTGTTTATTATAGTTATTCAAGTTATAAGATTGTGCATTGTGTTTTTATTATACCCTGAAAATGGGTAACAAAAATATATCATCCACTAGAGCCTTCTTACTTATTTTATTTTAGATTACAATTCTTCCGCTAGCGCGTTTGGTGGATGAAAGAATCATTGGGAGCTGAGGGCATTTCATTGACGTATATTGCCGCTGGCCTTGTATCGCTGTTTTCGTTAATTCTTGATGGATCTGAGTGGGCCGTAAAGACGGTATGATAGTTGCAGTCCAAGCGTTAATTGGAACTAAAATAAGCTGTCTGATGCTGTCTACTCAATGACTATGTTGGTATAATATATAAATTATAATGTATATAAACGTTTCTGTGCGTTCAGCTACTATATACGGATGTTGTGTGATAACACGAAGCCACAGATCAAGCGTCTTGTTCACATATAGATTTTCTGGGCAAACGCCAAAAAATCAAACATTTTTGTTTGTGGTTTTTTATACCCTGAACCCATTGAAAAGGGTAAAAAGGGTATAATGGTTTTGTGCAAAAGTATGTAACAGGCAGAAGGAAACATCTCCGACCCCATAAAGTATATATTCTCTTGATCAGCATCAACAGCTGAGTCGAATTTGAAACATTAGACGATTATTATTGAAATCTCGTTGAGAAACACCGGAGATGTGGAACATTGAAGTTAAAAATGTATGCATAATACGCGAATACATACACACTCACACATACTTGCAAGCACTGACTGAATGCGTAAAGTATAGGGTTCAGGGTATAGTCTAGTCGGGAATTCTCGACTAGAATCTTCTTACTTGTTTTGTTTTAGATTACAAACAAAGCTCTTCAAATTTAAGTAAGCTTAGAGTATTCGCAGGTCGAAGTTCATTGACAAATTTCATTTGTCTTAACTGAAGACTGATAATATAAAAAGAACTTTCGCTTATCAGCAGAGAACATTTTCTATACTCTCAAGTGTGCTGAAATAGAATCAAATCAAAACTGCACAACATACATTCCAAGAGTTTTTCACATTTTGCATTTGTTTATTAAAGAATAATAAAATGAGCAGTTAGTAGGAACACGTACAATTTCAACGGGCCAATGATCACTGTCGCCCTGTTCCGACAGCGTATTAGCGCGAAGCGACTTTGTACGATAGTGACCAGCATAGATACCATAGTCAGTAATTCTTCCTATCTTTGGTGGCTTTCCGGGTTTGGTGACCTGTGCGGGCGTTACTTGTTCGATGAACCAACCACGGGAAGCTGAGGGCATTTCAATTTCCTCTGGCTGGGCATTGAAATCGCCCATGAAAATCCATGTCATATAACGACGTGTACTGCCCCTGGCCATAAAGCGAGCAACTTTTCCAATGGTATCGCTGGTTTTGTTAGTGCTTGATGGATCTGAGTGGGTCGTAAAAACTATATACTCTATTAAGTTCAGTCCAATCGTTGGTGTAATGTCATCCATTCCGTCTTCGGAATGTGGTGATATAATGTAACCAGTCCAAGACTGACTTCGCGAAATGATAGCTAACTGTTGATTCCGAGTTTCTCTGTTTCGTCTATTTGCAGAATGATTCTGCGCTGGATCATAGTAGAACATATAGAATGTAACGTTTTCATGTAAAAACGTATAAGCTGAAAAGCCACGATCATAATCAGGCTCTTCGTCAAATCTTCCCCGGTCGTCTTCTTTCATAGTTGGAAACCTCGTGGGTAAACTTTGAAGGGCGCCAAAATTAGTCGGCAACTCACCGGCTTCCTGGATACACAGCACATCGTAGTTGTTCAAATGGGTGGCCACTTGAGACCAGCGTGCTCCATTGGTGTTCCACGTTAGAAATTTATAGCGGCCTTGAACCGACCCAACGGCTAAGCAGAGGCTAAAAACCAGCAAGAATTTATGCACCTGAAAGAGAAGAATACGTTATACGCTATAGAATACTTATCATCAGCGAGTTTCGAATCAAAGCGACTTTTTCCCATGTTGAGAATGGCAAAAAAATAATAACCGAAAGAAAGTTTCTTTTGTTATTGAAAACCAGTAAGAATCACAGATCATATTACCCATTTTTAATGGGTTCAGGGTATAAAAACTAAGAAAGCACACAATATGAATATAAAACCAGTTTAAGAACAGGACTCGCAAGGATAAATATATAAATATTCTTTGACTCTCTAGACGCTAATAACTTACAGAAGACTCCATTTCTTGTTCCTTTTTGTCTCGCGTTTGGAATTGAACTAAAATAAGCTGTCTGATGCTGTCTACTCAATGACTATGTTGGTCTAATATATAATGTATATATACGTTTATGTGCGTTCAGCTACTATATACGTATGTTGTGTGATAACACGAAGCCACAGATCAAGCGTCTTGTTCACATATAGATTTTCTGGGCAAACGCCAAAAAGTCAAACATTTTTGTTTGTGGTTTTTTATACCCTGAACCCATTGAAAAGGGTATAATGGTTTTGTGCAAAAGTATGTAACAGGCAGAAGGAAACATCTCCGACCCCATAAAGTATATATTCTCTTGATCAGCATCAACAGCTGAGTCGAATTTGAAACATTAGACGATTATTATTGAAATCTCGTTGAGAAACACCGGAGATGTGGAACATTGAAGTTAAAAATGTATGCATAATACGCGAATACATACACACTCACACATACTTGCAAGCACTGACTGAATGCGTAAAGTATAGGGTTCAGGGTATAGTCTAGTCGGGAATTCTCGACTAGAGTCTTCTTACTTGTTTTGTTTTAGATTACAAACAAAGCTCTTCAAATTTAAGTAAGCTTAGAGTATTCGCAGGTCGAAGTTCATTGACAAAACTAATCTTTTTTGTCTTAACTGAAGACTGATAATATAAAAAGAACTTTCGCTTATCAGCAGAGAACATTTTCTATACTCTCAAGTGTGCTGAAATAGAATCAAATCAAAAATGCACAACAAACTTTCCAAGAGCTTTACACATTTTGCAATTGTTTATTTCAAAAATATGATTAGCCATTAGTAGGAACAGGTAGAATTTCAACGGGCCAGTGATCACTGTCGCCCTGTTCCGACAGCGTATTAGCGTGAAGCAAATCTGCACGAGTCGGTCTCGTGGATCCATGGATTCCATAGTCATAAATTCTTCCGCTAGCGGGTGTGGTGGCTTGTGTGGGCGCAACCTTTTCGATGAAAGAATTATTGGGAGCTGAGGGCATTTCAATTTCCTCTGGCTGGGCATTGAAATCGCCCATGACAATCCATTGCATATAACTACGCATACGGCCCCTGGCCATAAAGCGAGCAACTTTTCCAATGGTATCGCGGATTTCGTTAGTGCGTGATGGAGCTGAGTGGGTCGTAAAGACCATATAATATACTAAGTTCAGTCCAATCGTTGGTGTATTGTCATCCATTCCGTATTCGGAATGTGGTGATATAATGTAACCAATCCTAGACCGCCTTCGCGAAATGATAGCTAACTGTTGATTCCGAGTTTCTCTGTTTCGCCTATTTGCTAAAGGATTCTGCGCTGGATCATAGTAGTACATATAGAATGTAACGTTTTCATGTAAAAACGTATAAGCTGAAAAGCAACGATCATAAAAAGGCTCTTCGTCAAATCTTCCCCGGTCGTCTTCTTTCACAGTTAGAAACATCATGGGTAAACTCTGAAGGGCGCCAAAATTAGTCGGCAACTCACCGGCTTCCTGGATACACAGCACATCGTAGTTGTTCAAATGGGTGGCCACTTGAGACCAGCGTGCTCCATTGGTGTTCCACGTTAGAAATTTATAATCGCGTTGAGCAGACACAACGGCTAAGCAGAGGCTAAAAACCAGCAAGAATTTATGCACCTGAAAGAGAAGAATTCGTTTTAAAACTTATTATCAGCGAGATTCGAATAAAAGCGACTTTTTTCCATGTTGAGAAATAATAACCAAAGAAAAGTCTCTTTGTTATTAAAAACTTCTAAGAATCAGAAAGGACTCGCAAGGATAAATATAAATATCCTTTGACTTTCTAGACGCTAGTAACTTACAGAAGACTCCATTTCTTGTTCCTTTCGTCTCGCGTTTGGAATTGAACTAAAATAAGCTGTCTGATGCTGTCTACTCAATGACTATGTTGGTCTAATATATAATGTATATATACGTTTCTGTGCGTTCAGCTACTATATACGGATGTTGTGTGATAACACGAAGCCACAGATCAAGCGTCTTGTTCACATATATATTTTCTGGGGAGACGCCAAAAAGTCTAACATTTTTGTTTCTGGTTTTTTATACTCTTAAACCATTGAAAAGGGTATAATGGTTTTGTGCAAAAGTATGTAACAGGCAGAAGGAAGCATCTCCGACCCCATAAGGTACATATATTCTTGATCAGCATCAACACCCGAGTCGATATAGTCCGTCTTTCCGTCCGTCCGTCTGTCCGTATGTACGAACGCGTCGGTCTCAGAGACTATAAGAGCTAGAGACTCTAGATGTTCCGAACATAAGCTTGTCTTGTTCCTCGGCAGTACAAGTTTGTTTCAAATTTTCGATAACTCTTCCCGTTTCCGATATACACATGTGATCGATAACAACAAAATCTTGAATTTGGAAAACTTTGAGTAGGCGTTTAAAGCATTAGACGGAATAATGAAAATCTGTGAAATATTTATTGAAATCGGTTGACAAACACCGGAGATATGGAGCATTGAAGTTAAGTCAAGCATGCAGTATACTCGTGCTCGCACACATACTTGCAAGCACTGACTGTACGCGTAAAGTATACGTTGCAGGAAATAGTCTAGTCAGGGTTTCTCGACTAGAGTCTTCTTACTTGTTTTCGATAAGTTTTTTCGAAACCGAAAAGCAATATAGCCTAGGCATAGCTTAGCATCTTGTTTTTAATCAAAATGTTATGTATTCCGAGAATGCCTTTTTCAACAGAATTCATTTGTGTCCGAAATAGCCTTCTTCTTTATTTCTTCTATGTTGTTTATCGACCAATATTGTTTCACGAAATCAAATGTTTCATGATGCAAATCCCAAAACTGAAATTCCACTTCAACTGTGTGCAACAGTCATTAGTGTGGCACACAATACAAGGGCGAGTGCACACAGAAGTCAGCCAGAATCAAAGTTCATTATTGCCACACAGAGAGGGAGAATCAATGCTACGACTATGCCTTGCCATGTTGCACATGTCGTATACGTAATATAAATACGAACTGTATGGATGTGGTCGATGCGATTGATCAACTTGCGGCCCCAAAAGATGCCATTTACAAAAGCGCACAAAGAAAATGAGCAATGCACATGCCACATAAATCAAGCGGGCTCCGCAGGGAGTGGTGTGTGTATGGGGGGGGAGCAAAAGGAGAAGTTGGTCGCCAAAAGGCGAGCTCATCAACTAAATGTAAAAGCTGGCTTCACCCAAACAAGTGCAACTTACAACAAGAATAATTGAGGACGATGACGACGAAGGATAATGAGTGTATACACACACACACACACACACACACACATATATATAAAGGGAGGATTGTTCTGGTTGCCAGGATGCTCTGTCTGGCTTGTCTATCTGGGTATTATAATCCGGGCGGAAACACTTGAAAATGATGGATGAAAATTATCGTTTGCTGCAACGCATGCAAATCCGCAAAATTACTTTCGAAATGATTAATGCCTGCCATCCAATGGCGTTTTATTTCCAACATTTAACAGCTAAAATTCAATGACTATCATTTACAACATCATTATCATCATCATCATCATCATCAAGTCAAAATATAATTAAAGCAGGCAAGCGAAGAGAACAGAAAAAGTGCTGAACAGTTGTTCAACTTCATTTGAAATTCATATTTTAAATATTCGTCAGTCAATTAGAGAGCAAAAGACTCGACACCAAATTTGCATTCGAGCGTAAAATTATCAAATTAATATTCAGTCACCTCGGGGATGGCTCAAAGGATGGATAGTCTGACACAGGAGCTGTAGTTGAAGCTCTTGCCTGTCTCTTCTAGGCAATAAATGTCGAGAAGTTTCTGGGTATGTCATTTTCCCTCTCTCTCTCTCTCTCTCTCTCTCTGTGTGTGTGTGTGTGTGTGTGTTAGTTAGTTTGTTTGAAAATGTATTTTGCGTTGCGCATATTTCTGCAAGTTGTGAACGCAAATATACGAAACTTTTAGCTTTCCCCAAACAATGTCAATTTGATGAGACATTTAAATATGCCCATTCCAAAAGCTCTTTCTCTGTGTGCTGTGTGTGGTCCAACCTTACCTGATTGCCATTAAGTTCAAGGGAACATGGGAACGGATGCAAAGCTTCCCGAACCCATAACTTTGTCAAAACTGAACCGATTTTATAAAGGAAAAGCGTTTTAGTCAAGGCTCGAACCCAATAATAATACTGCATTCATAGTTGAAAATATTTTATTTTCTCGAATTTCATGTTAAAAATTCTGGAAGCTAAAGTTCCCGAACCCATAACTTTGTCAAAAGTAAACCGATTTTATAAAGGTAATGCGTTTTAGTCATGGTTCGATCCTAATAATGATACTGCATTCATAGTTCAAAATGTTTTATTTTCTCAAAATTCATGTTAAAATTCCTGGAGGCAAAACTTCCCGAACCCATAACTTTGCCAAAACTGAACCGATTTCGAAAAGGTAATGCGTTTTAATCATGTCTCGATCTCTATAATAATACTGCATTCATAGTTCAAATTATTTTATTTTCTCAAAATTCATGTTAAAATTCCTGGAGGCAAAACTTCCCGAACCCATAACTTTGTCAAAACTGAACCGATTTCGAAAAGGAAAGGCATTTTACTCATGGTTCGATCCTAATAATAATACTGCATTCATAGTTCAAAATATTTTATTTTCTCAAAATTCATGTTAAAATTCCTGGAGGCAAAACTTCCCGAACCCGATTTTATAAAGAAAAGGCGTTTTAGTCATGGATCGATCACAATAAAAATACTGCATTCATAGTTGGAAATGTTTTATTTTCTCGAAATTCATGTTAAAATTCTTGGAAGCTAAACTTCCCGAACCCATAACTTTGCCAAAACTGAACCGATTTCGAAAAGGAAAAGAGTTATAGTCAAGGCTCGAACCCAATAATAATACTGCATTCATAGTTCGAATTATTTTATTTTCTCGAAATTCTTGTTAAAATTCTTGGAGGCAAAACTTCCCGAACCCATAACTTTGCCAAAACTGAACCGATTTCGAAAAGGTAATGCGTTTTAGTCATGTCTCGATCTCTATAATAATACTGCATTCATAGTTCAAACTATTTTATTTTCTCGAATTTCATGTTAAAAATTCTGGAAGCAAAAAAGAAAGTTTTTCAAATATACCAGAGCTGAATTAATACAATTAAGCTAACTTAAAGCTTTAAGATCAACTAACAACATTGAAATTTTAAGCTATGTTGCCTTAATTAAAACTCTATAGTCTAGAGTAATTATTTCTATGCACTGAAATTAAAATTCAGCAACTTTTTAACTACTCAACTACTTTTAAAAAACTTTTTTCTCACTCACATCATACAAAAAAATGGAATATCTGATATACTCCACTTTTACATCAACTTATTCCTATGCTTTAAGCCCCTAAACTCTATTTTCCTTAACGCATTCCTGCACAAAATTGCCACAGAGTCCTTTGCATCTACTTAAATTCAGATTTGCATTTAAACTTTAATTTTCGCCAGAAAATACCACACGATTCAAATTAATGAGTAGCACAACAAAAGAGTTAAAAAATGTGAATTGCCATCAAATAAGCCAAATAAACGTCAATACGCATTTATTCATTGAATATTCGAGTCCATTTTGGGGCCATTATCAAATTTTAAATGCATTGCGCCTAGCGACAAGCATCCTTTAGCATTGATATACATACATACACACATACAAGCATATGCCAACAACAAATAAAATCGAGCAACCAGCAACCGATTCGTGTAGCAAACTAAATGGGGACCACATTCAACAACAACCCCCAAAAGCAACCCACTTTGTGCCACATGCAAATCTCGGGCACTTGAGGCTTGAGCTCGATTGTCCGTTTTCTATTTGCGAGTTGTGTGTATGTGTGTGTGTGTGTGTGTGCGTCTGACCACTTGGCTGCCCTCCCACACCACCACTCTCCATCCACCTTGCTGCATTTGAAGCTTCAGCTTCGTTTTTATCTAAAGCCAAAGTGGAATATATTGAGATGCCCCAACAATGCACTGTGAATTGTGGTGTATTGGACAAGGACATGGACATCGACATGGACAACCTAGACTGGGCCCATATCATTAAGTTTGCACAATGAAGCACACACACACACACACACACACACACACATTCACTTATTTTGTTTGTCAGTTGAGAAAGCCAAAAAATAGAAAAATGAAAATAAGAAAACCATAAAAGCGTAGAACGGATAAGTACCGAGAGCATTGTATGGCCAGGGTATGGAGAAGGGTTATATGTATACGTGCAATCTATTGTTGCCTGCCACTTTGTTCAATTTTTCAATCGAACATTGAGGCTTCAACGGATGTCTTTGTGGCTTGTGGCCATTTCAAACCCAATTCTCTTTCGACAGTTTATTGTTAATGCTTGAAGAGCTAACGATTCTAAATGATTACGAAAATCAAAAGATAAGCTGTTCCATTGCATTGATTTGCTCACACGAATCTGCATTGCTTCATGTTGAGCTATTTATATTATACAACAATCATCCAGACATAGATAAGATAAACATTTGCTATTCAAACAATTTCTTTAGCGCGCTTTGTATTGCTATCGAAATTATCGATAATAAGCTATCGCGCGCAAAATTCAAATAGTGCTGCACAACGTACACATACTGAAGTTAAGCTCACAAACTGCTTTCAAAATACAGCATCGGCACATTAGATTTAATAATTTGTTTATTGTTAGCTTTTAAATACATTGTTTACGAAAGAAAACTTTGGCTGGCTGGCCACACTTCTGATATTTCTCTGCGCCTTGTTTCACTGATCTGGCAACACTTGTTGTGGGTCATGTCTTGTGCAGCCCTGTCTAAATTTGCAAAAAGTTTTTACCACACACTCTCGCGTCAATCAAAAAAAAACGCAAGAACGCGTAGTATTAATGTGTGTTATATATAAACTATAAGCTTTTTAACAAACAAAAAGTGTTGATTGTGAGAAAAGCGATAGATCTAACGTACTTATTGCCCAGCTGACTGTGAAATGGAAGCGTTAATTCCAGTTATCAACAAATTACAAGATGTCTTCAATACTGTGGGCTCTGACTCAATACAACTACCGCAAATTGTTGTACTCGGCAGTCAGGTAAGCAGCCAACAACAACAACAATTGGCAACGCCAAATGCATAAATATGAAATCATGCTAAGCAGAAATGGAGCTCCCTTTTTTTCTATGCTATTGCATCTTACACGCACTAACGCAGTTTGACATATGTATGTACTTCAAATTATATAATGGGACTTGCGTTCCCATACGCGAATGCCGGCACGTAAGACATAATAACAAATAAATCTGTCAATTGAAAGTGTTCTCAATAAATACAAATATTGTTTATATAATGATTTAATGCGTACGCTGCCGATTTTCTTACGGAGGCGCATATGAAAAATCAATATTTTGCACAGTATATAGTAAAGAAAGCAGCTGCTGGTGCTACTGTGACACATTCCAACACAAAACATAAAACACACATGACGCACACACACACACACACGCCCATATGCAATATTGTTGCAGCTTGTGAACTTTGTTTTGATTGTCGCTTAAAAGCTACAATTAAAGTTAATTGGGTTCATGTAAAGCATGAGAGAAATCTGAGTAACTTTGCTTCCTGCTAAATAATAAATATAAATATAAATATTATATATGAGAGCAATACTGAGATATTTTTATGCTGAAACTCTTCACACTTGCATTCCCAAGAACCCGTATCGGAATTAAATCTATTTCCCAGCTCCACTTTACTGATAAGCAATCGCTTCTTGTCTGGCTATATATATATATTAAGTACTTATAATAATTAATCTGTTCTTTGGATTGCAGAGTTCGGGCAAGAGTTCCGTTATCGAGAGCGTTGTTGGACGCTCGTTTCTGCCACGCGGAACGGGAATCGTAACACGCCGTCCGCTTATTCTACAATTGATTTACTGCCCATTGGATGATCGCGAACATCGCTCAGCCGAGCAAGGTAAGTCTAGCAGCAGGAGTTCGTAAACAGTTCTAATGTTGATCTCCTTTTTGCAGGCACTGTGAATGCGGAGGAATGGGGACGCTTTTTGCACACGAAGAAATGCTTCACGGACTTCAATGAGATACGCAATGAGATTGAAAACGATACGGAACGTGTGGCAGGCAACAACAAGGGCATCTGCCCGGATCCTATCAATCTGAAGATATTCTCGACACGCGTTGTCAATTTAACGCTGGTGGATTTGCCAGGCATTACGAAAGTGCCCGTTGGCGATCAGCCCGAGGATATTGAGGCGCAAATTAAGGATTTGGTTGTTAAATACATTGAGAATCCCAATTCAATCATATTGGCGGTGACGGCTGCCAACACCGACATGGCAACCAGTGAGGCTTTAAAGCTCGCCAAAGATGTGGATCCCGATGGCAGGCGTACCCTCGCTGTGGTCACCAAACTAGATCTCATGGATGCCGGCACGGATGCGATCGATATACTGTGTGGTCGCGTTATTCCCGTCAAGTTGGGCATTATTGGTGTGATGAATCGTTCGCAGCAAGACATTATGGACAAGAAGAACATCGATGACCAAATGAAGGATGAGGCCGCTTTCCTGCAACGCAAATATCCCACGCTTGCCACACGCAACGGCACACCTTATCTGGCCAAAACGTTGAATCGCCTTCTAATGCATCATATACGCGACTGCCTGCCCGATCTTAAGGTTCCTGATTTATACTTGCATACACTCAAGCGCAATACTAACATTAAATCTCTTCTGCTTTATAGACGCGCGTGAACATTATGTCCACGCAGTTTCAATCGCTGTTGAACTCATACGGCGAGGATGTTTCGGACAAGAGCCAAACGTTACTGCATATTATAACAAAATTCTCCAGCGCCTATTGCTCGACGATTGAGGGCACGTCTCGTAATATTGAGACAACGGAGTTGTGCGGCGGCGCGCGTCTCTGTTATATTTTCCATGAGATCTTTGGACGCACTTTGGATTCGATACATCCGCTGGTTGGTTTGACCAAAATGGACATTCTCACGGCCATAAGGAATGCGACGGGTCCGCGGCCAGCTCTGTTTGTGCCCGAAGTGTCGTTTGAGCTGCTGGTGAAGCGTCAGATTCGTCGGCTGGAGGAGCCATCGCTGCGTTGCGTCGAGCTGATCCATGAGGAGATGCAACGCATCGTGCAACATTGCGGCAACGAGGTGCAACAGGAGATGTTGCGGTAAGTAAACAACCCAACCTTTTCTCCTACGAACTATTAATCTTATACTATTCAAATCCTTGTGCAGTTTCCCCAAGTTGCATGAAAAGATTGTGGATGTGGTGACGCAGCTGCTGCGTTGTCGTCTGCCTGCCACAAATGTCATGGTCGAGCACATTGTGGCCATTGAGTTGGCCTACATTAATACCAAGCATCCCGACTTCCATAAGGAAGCTGCTCTGGTGCCCAGTCTACTTAAGACAGACAACGAGTACTCTCAGCCACGTAGGCCAAATACGTCACGGAATAACATGTCGCCGCAGGTCTCCACACACAATTCGGCTTCACAAAACCATCAGATGCAACAGATGCAACAGTCACAGCAACAGCTGCAACAACAACAGCAACAGCAGCAACAAAATGAAACCCATGAGCAGGTAAGATATATATTATAGGTAGGGTAAAACAGAGCAGTTAACTTTATTGTTTGGCTTACACATATCCAAATACTGAAGGCTTTAAGTTCTTATGTCTTTATTATACAATTGAAGCACCTTTTGTTGAAGCAAGTTCCTATTTTCATAGATAACTTCAACATTTTATGGGCTACTTGTGTCAAGGGTATGTGATATTAAATACCCTTGCCTTTCGTTCATTTTAATACAAATGCATAAAACCCTAATATCACTTATTAACAGTTGACATAAAGCAAAACTTAGCCTTAAGGTTTATTGTTCACAAATAATGTTGTTTCCTAATTTTTAGAATGGTGAAACCTCAACGGGTTCCTGGCTGTCCAGCATCTTACCACCCGCGCCCAATCGTCCCGATAGCATTGAGAACTCGGCCAGTAATACGCCAGTGCATAACAACATGATGCATCCATTGAAGCCTGTAAATTTGCTGCCCGATGTGCCGGCTCTGCACAATCCACGTCGCCTCACCGACAAGGAGCAAAGGGATTGCGATGTTATTGGTATGTTTAATTGAAGTATTAACTCGCTTTGCTTTTTAACTTATCTACTTTGTTGTTTATTGCAGAGCGCCTGATTAAATCGTATTTCTATATTGTGCGCAAATCCATACAAGACTCAGTACCGAAAGCAATTATGCATTTCTTGGTTAACTACGTTAAGGACAATTTGCAAAGTGAGCTCGTGACACATTTATATAAATCGGATAAGGCTGAAACTCTCCTCAACGAATCCGATCACATTGCAGTGCGCCGAAAAGAGGCAGCGGATATGTTAAAGGTGACTTTAAACATAACATTTATATAGCAATTATATAGCTAATCAAACTTATATCCTTTTTTAGGCTCTGACACGTGCAAATCACATCATTAGCGAAATACGCGAAACTCACATGTGGTAGAGTGTGTGTGTGTGTGTGTATTTGACCCAGATATTATATTGGCGCCTGTTCTCGACCTAATATCCGCAAGAAATTTAGCAGCATTCAAAACATATAACACACTATTTATTGAAGACAACTACAACTACTAATATGGAAAAGGACAAAAGAAAAAAAGTTCATTAGCTTTCCCAAACAATTAGCGCATTGTAGTTAGCACCAAAAATTCTGAATACGGGCTTAATCAGACAACATTATAATAGATTTAAGTATACATATACTATGTAAAACATTTCTGCGTTTTCTATATATCGCTGTCGTTATCAGAGCATATGTATTTCATTTTCTACATATCGCTGTCGTTATCAGAGCATATGTATTTCATTTTCCACCTGGACGCCAAGCATTTCTTCTCCTTCATCATCCAGCTTTATGAATCCATTCGACCATGTTGCATGTAAAATGGTGCCTTGAGTATTTGGCATCGTGATTGGTTTTGTTTTTAAGTTAATAAAAGCAATTATTACATTTTTGGATAGTCAAATAAAAACCCAGAAACAGTTGATAAATAATAAATAAAATGCAAATGTTATACGTGAAAATGAAATGATAGAAAAATAATTAATTCATCAGTAAATTTTTTAGTTTCTCTCTTTTGATCCTTCATTTCCCAATCCTTCTAGCCAGATACCTATAGAAAAAGCAGTGTACAAGGTAGTTTTTTGTAATAAAAACTTTAATACTTGAATACGAGTTAAAATCTAATTTGGAAAACTTTGTCATTTCGTAATTGCGGCAAAATCAAACTAGGGCTTTCAGGCTCGGGCTTCTCAAGTGTGTAGGTGGTAGGTAAGCAATCCTTGGCAGGCTCTACACAACATTTATGACTAATTGTAGCTGGTTGTTCTACCGGTCCCTGTATGAAACAGCCTTTAAGCCCGGTTTGTATCGGAGAGCACACGAACGATGCAGCCGACGCCGCCTTTGGCAAATGCCTTTTCATGCCACTGCAGCAGATGCCCACTGGATCCCTCCGATGGTATCTCAAAGCCCCGATAAATGTATTTCATTAGCACATCGATCAGATCATTCTGTTCCACCGAATCGATTGCCTGGTCGATTTGTGTCGACTTGATTGATAAGAGAACGCGCAGTGTTATGTTAAGGGCGTTGTCCTACAATCGTACAAACTTGATTAGTGCTATTTATGCTTAACTGACGCATTCAACTTTACCTTAACATGCTGGTTCTTACAACGTAATGGGGCATTCTGGAGCGCACTGATCAATGCTTCGGCACCTTTGCCTTTTGTCAGCAGCGAAGTGATTTCGTTTTCGTCGGGACCAACGGCAGCGCTGTCAACGCCGTCGTCTTCCCGAAAGTTATCCTCGTTGTACTGATCCACATCGATTTTACGAAATGCATTGCTTGAAGTATTTTTCGCCATTTTCGATGTTGCTTTTGTTCACAAATTTCTATGTTTTTAATTCTTTTATCAACAGCAAAGTGATTCACGAAAGACCAGATGTGGACGCAGGGTTACAGCACTTTCATGGGCTATTTGCCAACACCGGCAACGCTATGTAGCCCTGGTAGCACAAAAACAAAAACACACTCACACAGTTCAGCTGAGTGGCAACATTGTTTTGCTTAGCACGTAAGTTTTATTAGAAATAATCCAAAAAAAAATATTCTACTATTTCTACTTGACAAACAGAATGGCCAAATTTTTGGGAATTAATCGCTTGGGCAGACTCTTCCAAGCCATACGCGAAGCCGGTGGCCTGAAGCAAGCCTATCTAAAGCTATACAGGTGAGCCAATGCACAAAGCGCTTTCTTATATAATTTGCAAACTTCTAATATTTACAAATAAACAGAAACGATGATCTGAAGACTGGCACTCTGGTCGGCTTGGACAAGTACGGCAACAAGTACTTTGAGAATCCCTACTACTTCTATGGCAGAAATCGCTGGATCGAGTTTGCACCACATGTGAATATGGACTACGATGGCTCACAAATACCCGCCGAGTGGTACGGCTGGATGCACTATAAGGTAAGCTAATCTCAATACTGCTTGTATTATTAGTGTCTAACTGTGATGTTATCGTTTTTGCAGACCGATTTGCCACCAATTCGCGATGGCTGCCGTCCCAAATACAAGTGGATTGCGGATCACAGTGAGAATCTGTCTGGCACCAAGGGTAAATCCGCGCATAAACAATTCAGTAACAACTCAATAAACAATTGTATTCCTTGCAGAGGCATATATGCCATACACCACAACGCCTCCGAAAGTGGAAGCTTGGAATCCGCCGTCGAAGAAATAGTCACATTCAAAGCCTGTTAGCATAAAATGTTTATCCCATAAAAATAAAGCGATCCTTAAGATTTGGATACCGCAGAAACTATCTTGATAAAACTGATTTGCAAAAAAAAATGGTTAAAAGTTTCCCACTACAGAAAATTTCAAATTAATATTCAACTTTTTTTTTTATTGAGCAAACAATATTTTTTCAATTAACAAAAACTTTTGTACATAGTCAGAATAAAAATTCATTGGAAGATGATGATGTATACATATAATTATAGCTAGATTACATCCAGCTAACAGCAAAGAAAAATCGAAACTTAAGTCTAGTGTTAATATTCAATCGTCTAGAACGATGATATTATCCGAGTTGGCCTTCTTGGCACGACGCTTATACTTCTTGGCCGTATCCGCACATTTGGTGGTAATGGTGGCTCTAATATGTCGCTCCTGGCCGCCCGTTCGATTCATAACACTTATAACAATATCATCCACACGCCGCTGATCCAGCATCTTCTTGGCGGGCCGCTCACGTCCATAGAATGCGGGCGATGGCTTTCCGGTAAGTGTGTGTGTGGCCAGCTCATCGCTGGTGAAGACAGCGGCCAGGAGACAGCGTGTGGCAACCGCTGCACTTGTCCAGAACACTTCACTGTACTCCTTGGCACTGATTCGTGTGCCATTCGGACCGAGCACGTATTCCAAACTGCCCTTCTGGCCGCTCACACGTATCGGATACTGTGAAACATCTTTCTTACTACTATGCTCGGCCTCCAAAGGCGAATCACTTGAACTGCTGGATATGTTGTGACGTGCCTGCTTCAAGGGCGGCTGTGGTGCATCATCAACCTGAACCAACTGTACATGTTCTGGCTGCAGCTCAGCCTCATTGTAGTGATTGTTAAGAGTTTGTAGCATAGTGGTTAGACGTCCGAATAGATGTGTATAATGCTGTTGGCTTTTAGCGATTTTGTCCACACGCTGTTTGAACTCGGGCTTAACGGGCGGCAGCGGTTCCACATCACTTGGTTTGCCCTTGCCCCGTGTACTGCCCGCCATGGCGACGACATCAACGTTGACAATGAGCGGCTCCTGTGTCTTCTTTTTGGGCAACGCAATCCGAGCGTTGGGCAATTGGAATTGTGTGTGCATCTGAAGTTGTCCGATTGGACGCAATGGTCTTGCATTCGGTATATTCGCAATATTCGGAGCTTTCGGAGTTTTCGGATTTTCCATCAATTTTTTCTGCTTGTTCACTTCGTAATTGATGTACTTTTCAATTTCTCCATCTGATGCTAGAAATTGCTGTTGGAGCATTTGATAATTCACAAGTGGATTCAGATATGATGCAAATTGATTGAAATACTGTGAAACTGTTGGATGTATGCTTGTTAATGGCAGAACTGGCAACAAATTTGGATTTGGATGTGCTGTTGCCGAATATTTTACTGTTTGTTCTGCCCACGTCGGCGGTTTGTCTAGCACTGGTATGCAAAACTCCTGTGCTCTATCATATTTATGCTCGAAATTATGATTATTAGCCATGGCAAAACAGGTAACACAAAACGTCAACAGGTAAGAAAAATCTTCTGCAGCTGCAAGGGTTTTTTTCGGTGTCTAAGCTACAATTACGTTTGGCCTTGAATAAATGCCCTTACAGAATGCGCGAACTTTATGATCTAGGATTAACAGTTATTTCGTTTGACAGATGGCGAATAGAGTTGTTACCCTAGCTTAAGAAGTTGAAAAAGATCGATAACTGAAGCGACTCACTTTAATTATTTAATGCCTTAATGATGTATGAAAATATAATTGATTCATTTATGTTTTTTGATTGATTAAAACCTCTTAAGATTTTAGTTTTTGTCACTTATAATGAATGCATAAAAAATATTCATTCTTGAGCAGTTTCCTCCTTAAATGCCTGTAATTCGGCGAATTACAACAAAGAACTCAACAATGGACGCATTCTACCGCTCACAAGAGGATTCTGCTTAAACAATTCCTTCATATTTTATGCTCTAATGGTTTTTACATCTGCCTGCTTAAGGGTGGTTTCCTTTTTTTTCCGATCAGAGAACTAACCTTTTGCATTACAGTGCTTGCATTTTCAAAAGGAATATTTATTTGTGTTCGCATGCATTCAGACAACTGGTCCCATTACGCTTCCATTCCTGCGATCCTTAAACCGGTTTTATCTAACCGACTTTATTTATTTCAAAAAACTTAACCGAAACACCCTTTCTAATCACTCAATTTCATTATTTGTATTGTAAATTTATATAAATAATGGCAAAAAATATAAGCATTCATAGATTTTTATTTAATAACGCAACACTCAGCTGTTAGTGTGAATGTGTGCTGTAGTGGAAACATTGCCATTTGGCAAAATCTATCAAAGAGGCGACAACTCTGTTTGCCTTCAAATAAAACACTTCTAGCTCCCGCGCGAAGCGAATGCATGCGACGAGCAGCGAGGACAGGCAGAAAATAGAAAACGAAGCGACAATGAAAATTGGTCTCACACCAGTTGGGATTATAGAATAGAAAGTCCCATTTCAAAGCAGAGAAAGCATTTTTTTTTTTGGCTTACCTGAAACCGAACGAGAGAGAGCAGCACACAACACACACACACACATTCACACACATTTACAAATATGTATGCTGTGTTGAATAGCCGGCCAGGTAGCATGTGTAAGTAATTGGAATGCATTGTGCCTGTTTCATATTGTTGTTGTCGTTGTAGTTGTTGTTCGTGGTGCCGTTGCTAAAAACTATAAAAACTACCCCTCTCTCGCATCTGTTTCGCTGTCTCTGTCTCGCTCTAGCATTGTGCATGCATTTGTGTGTTTTTCGCGCGTTGTTTTTTGTATTTTTCTGATATTGTGCCGCCAATTTCTTTGCACAGTCGTCGCTCATCCTGCAAGAAGTTCACAACGCAGGACCAGAACAATGGATCCACACGTAAGTACCAACAAAAAACCAACTGTAAATGCAAATTTTGTTTATAAAAACAATTAATTTGTTTTAGATATTGCAAGCAAATGGCTCAAATTTTATAAATGTGCGCGACGATTCCCATTGGAGCGCCAGGACGCAGCCAATGCTGCTCACAGCCTGGACACAAACCACTGGCGAAGACTTTGAACTATTGCGCACACTCGACATCGATCCCAATGTGCAGTCCGAGAATCGTGCGCTGCGTGAAAAGGTGCGCTATCTGGAGAGTAAGCTGCAGGAGCACACAGATCTGCTCTCTCAGATACATGCAACATCCGCACGCATGCAACAGGTAACGGCAACGGCTGCCAACTCGCCAGCCCACTCGCCAACGCCCACGACTCAGCCACAGATCCTGACGCCACCCAGTTCGGTGATATGTGCCGCTGCACCCTCGCCCACGGAGGTGATTGACTATAAGATAATCAAATGCAGCGATGCCGATGCCATTGAGATACGTCTGGCCGCCGAGAGTCTGAACAGCTTGAGCACCTCAGCCGACTCGGATCGTCTGGAGATTTGTCTGGGCAACGATGAGCAGCCGCACCATAAACGTGAATCCTCAGCCATGACGCCTTCACACACCATCTATCGCTGCAAGCCGCAGGAGGCTGGCAATATCCAGTACAAGCTATCGCAGTCGGTGCCCAAACGCTTCAAGATGGAGCTGCAGGAGCACAACAACAACCACAACAACCACGACATGGCAGCACCATCACCACAACTGCACAATGCCCAGTATAAGTTGCCGGTGCGACGCAGCAACAGTCGCTCCAAGGAGCTAGCCACACAGGGACCGCAGCAGCAGCAACAGCAACTCTCGGACAATGTGATGATCTCGATTGGACCCAATAACACCTGTGTGCCGGCGAGCATCTTTGAGAACATCAATTGGAATGTCTCCTCGCTGGCCACACGCAAGTTGCTGGTGGCGATTTTCGATCGGGAAACGCTTGCCACGCACTCGATGACGGGCAAGCCGTCGCCAGCGTTCAAGGATCAGCACAAGCCATTGAAACAGATGCTCGATCCGCTCAAGATACAGGACATCATTTTCGCTGTCACCCGCAAATCGAATGTCAGCGAAAAGGAAGTTCGCAATGCGATCACCACCAAATGCGCCGACGAGAATAAAATGATGAAAATCCAGAAGGTCAAACGTTGCGGCATCAGCGACAAGGAGAATATGGCCAACATGACCATGTAAAGTTAAGTTATAGTTATTTAAGAGGCAGAG
This sequence comes from Scaptomyza reducta, assembly GCA_035044485.1. Classification (NCBI taxonomy): domain Eukaryota; kingdom Metazoa; phylum Arthropoda; class Insecta; order Diptera; family Drosophilidae; genus Scaptomyza; species Scaptomyza reducta. Next base: position 113,705 of record JAWNNV010001120.1, on the reverse strand, counting down.
TGTTATCCCAAAATGTTTACCAAAAAAAAAACAAAAAGAAAACAACAAAACCGTATCAAAAGTATTAACGCAACAAAACTGTTCAAACTAGAAAGAAGAAAACTTTTGAAGATCTCGCAGTGCAAACGGTAACTGCAACAAACAATACCAACTAAAACTTATTCAAATACATGTGTAGTTAACAGGCAGCTTCGATCGAACAATAGATTTCACAGCCAACTGAAAAACTAACAAACAAATCTGAAAATGATTGTAACTGGAAGTTGTGTAAGTCATTCTATGCCTCTTGCAACACATACAGACAGTATTTAGATTTAAATCAACGAGTTGAATAAATTATTAATTCCATAAATCGTTGTTGTACTCCATATCAAAGTTTAAATTGACGCGCCATGTTTTAGTTCCACTACGTAATCATTTTACGCGTTTCAATACCATTACGTGTCAAACATGATACACAAAGTGAGTATGCGTGCGTCCGTGTGTGTAAGTGTGTGGAACGAAACGGGAATCCGCTCAGCTGTTGTTGTCTGCCTAATCGAGCAATTTCTGTTCGTCGTGGTGGTGTTTAGGATATCTTGAAAATTTTGTGTGGCACACATATGTACAAAATTATTGAAAAATAAAGTAAAACTACAAAAAAGCAAGCGAAAAAAAAGCCGAGACTTTCACACAATAAAACAATTGTTGTTTGCGTCATTTTGGTTCTTTTAGTTTTTTCTCTTTCTCTACAAAAAAATCAAAAATCAAAATATAAATTAACAAAAGTTTGTGTTTGTTGTGCTCGGCCACGCAAAAGGATTTAAGCAACAGCAATAAACAATCTAATACATCATAGTCTTGCCATGGATATACTAAAGAAAATGTTCCAATCGGAGCTCGAGCAGCAGCAGCAGCAGAAGGAGCAAGAGTAAGTCCAAATAGTGCATAAATGTGACCTGCGGCTTTTCATTTCAATGGATGTGTGGATCGATAAACCAGGCACCAGGCAAAAGCACCTGCTGTGATAGATACATTTTTGCCAGGATATACACACACACACACACACATATATATCCAGGCACCAGTCTCTGTGTCTATGTGTGTGTGTGCTTTGCGGAGGCTGCGTATTGAAGTGTATTCTGCCTGGAAGCGGGTGATTTTTGCGGTTGTTGGTTTTGCTTTGTGGGGTGGTGTCTGTGTGTGTTTGTGTGTGTTTGTGTGTCTGACATAACTGTATTGAGCGTATTTCATAAAGCCGCCTACGTTTTCTCGTTCCTTTTTCGTTTTGGTTCTGCTTGCGTCTGTGTGTGTGTGCAGTGCGTCCGCATCCGCATCGAAGAAGGATGAATTCCGTAAGCCGCAATGGTTCGAGGAGGCGGAAACCGATGATGAGCTCTTCGATGATGATCGCAAGTTTGCGTTCCAGGTCTTTACCAGTCCATTGGAAATGGAGAAGCACTTTGAACGCCAGCTGCAACGCATCCTGGAATCGATGCATGAGAACGAAGGTAAGCGGAATGGAATGGAATTAGTACAGTGAACATGCTCTAACAAGATTTGTTCAGATGCAATTGGAATATATTTGCAATAGAAAATCTTTTTTATTATGCGATAAATCAAAAGTTAATTCCATCTTCCAGATTTGGGCTTTGAGCGGAATCTTAGGGAGGATTTCATGAAGCCCGGTTTTGAGAGCAAGATACTCAAGGAGTTTAACAAGAAGGATAATGCTCTGGACACGGACTTGGATGGCGAGTAAGTGCAGACCAAGATATTTTTATGTCAACAAAATAGCTAACAAATATTTCAACTATAGAATCTATCCGGAACAATTGTACTCGCTGATACAGCGCCTGAATCCGGAGGAGCGACATGAGGACATCTTGCCGTCGAATCAGCGAGGATTGCGCAAGGGTTTGCCGCGCAGCCGCAAGCTCTCGGACGAGGAGCTCATCATGGGTCGCATCCATGGCACCCTCAATGCCGACGGCGAAATGAAGCCGGGCGTAATGCTGCCGGCACGTCCGCCGCCGAGCGGCAAGCCGAACATTATGACGCCCATGACACCGTTCGGTGGCGTCTTCGATGGCACCTATCAGGGCCCCAAGATGTTCAGCCAGAGCGTGATGACGAAGACAGTTCGCAAGCCGGATGGCACCTACGAGACCACCAAGGTGACTCAGGACTCCACCGGCCAGAAGACAACAACTGTTACGCGCGTCGTCGATGGTCGCAAGGAGACAACGATTAGTCAGGAGGGCGGAGCATCGAAAGCGTTGGGCGGAACTGCTGGTGGAAGTGGTGCCGAGGCGTGCCTGAATCGCAACATATTTGTGACAAAAGAAGGCTACGCCATGCCCAGGAACCTCTGGTGACCAGTGGTGAACAACTATTGCCCCAATCATGATGATAAGCGATCATTGCTGCTACTCCAACGGCAGCAGCAGCAGCAACAACAATATGAATATAAGCTAAAACGATTCGTCGGCAACATCGTTCCACACAACATCATCCAAATTAGAACCTATTACATTTTAGTTTACATTCTTCTATGTGTTTGTTGTTGGTGTTTTAGATGAAACGCAATTGAGACAACAGATGACGACGATTATTGACAATTGATTGATTTGAGCAGCGTTCAATCGCTGCTTTCTCTGTGTGTGTGTGTGTATATATTGCTCCCACTTTCAGTTCCAGAGCATATTCACTACACATACTCTGCAAGGAGACCCAAAAAGAATCCTCAGCTCGAGGTTCAACAACGATTTCTGTTTGTTGTTGTTGTGGTCGTCAGTGCAGGCTCGGAGTTGGTGAATGCAAAATGATTATATTTTGAGTTTATCGCGCCGATTGGCCGAACCGAAACATGGCCTCCTCAAGGGCCAGCTGGTCCTTGATTTATGATTTTGTGCATCATTTTTGTGTATTCTCATCGTGGTACTTATCTGTGTCTCAATTGGAGTGTGCAGCATCTAAAGTGCCGGCTAGTAACAAACGCAAAAAAACAAAAACAAAAAACGTTTCGGAAGCAAAAAAAAAAAGCTAAAATTCGATAAAGTATAACGCTAACAAGCATAATTATGACCTATATATATATATATACATCATTTGATTTTCGATAACCCAATAAGTTATATATATATATATATGTGTATTGTACACAACTGAACCGACTGTTCAGTTCATATATGTATATATTATCACTTCATATTTGTTTTTTTGACATTTTTTTAAATTATTATTTTTTTTTGTCTATGCAAGCTGATTTATTTTGCATAAATATTTATATATATATATATACTTACTCACATATTATTTACCATATTATTATTGCTGATCTTTATATACAAGAAAAACTATATATATATATATATTAGTTGATAATTACACAAAATAGACCACAATGCAAAAAAAAAAAACATTCATTGTATTAGATATCATTCAAGAATGTTTGCAAAGTTTCAACAAAAAATTGTGTGTTGTGCAAATAAACAAGTGCGGCAAATTATTTCTGATTTTTACTGGCTTAAAGGAGGTGCTAGCTAAGTGGTTTAAGTATTTTTAAGCATATATATCTGATCTTTAGGCTATCTGAATTTTATTTGTTGGATAACTCAAAGTTTTCTTCCTGGTTTTCGCTTCAGACGCTTACTGAAAAAAACTCCCTTAGAAATTTGCTTTCAAGAAAGTAAAGAAAGTTAAACATAAATCAAACTATCTACAAGGATAATTACAATCCTCGAAGACAGCTCCACTGTCCCATTACAAAGGCAACATTCTGTTTCCTCCAAAATAACTTCCAAAAAATGCTTGTGTTTCTGTTTCCTCCAAAATAACTTCCAAAAATGCTTGTTTTTTTTAGTAATAACTCTTAGTTATTGAAAGTTCCTTCATTTATCTAGTTAGTTATTGGTTTTATTAATCTTTAGATAGTATATTCAACTCAATGGTAACAGTTTGGGCCCGTTTAATGATGATGGCCGTCCTTCTTCACAAAGCGCAGTCCGCAATAGCCGCAGCTGTGATTGCCGGGTTTGTCCTAAAACACAAGCGAACGTTCAGAATAGAGTCAATCCAAGCGAAAACTTCAAAACTCACCAGATTAATGTAGACTTTGGGATGTCCGAGGGGTCCGTCGCCGCCGTCGCAGTAGACAACGCGTTCTGTGGTCTCAATGGGACGCTGCTCATCGATCAGCTTGATGCCCCAGTTCTCGTTCACATAGCGCTTGGCATTCGTGAAGCGCACATTGCGATAGTCATCCTTGTCAAACACCTAAGACAATCAAATAAGTTTTGTTTTAACAATTGTTTGCGTAATAGCGCCTTTTCGAAAACAGCTGATCGAACTTACCTGGCCAGTGTGTGTGACTTTCTCAATGTCGCTGCGTGTGCTAGAGTTGCGTATAGCGGACAGTGGAGCCAACCAGGTGGGGCTGCAGCGTCCAATTGGGCTTAGGCGGCTTATTAATTGTTTGCTGGCCATTTTATCTGAAATGTTTCAAAATTTGTTACCACAATTTAGTGACGTTTTAGCGATGTGCGATAACGCACCGATTAATTAGTGGTGCTCAGCTCCAATGAACTAGTGGAACAGTTGTGAAAGATCGGAACTGTTCACTCGTAATGTTATCGATTGGGTTTTGAAGTGAAAATTTAAATGTAATCAATTTCGGCTATAATTTGTCCGCATTTATTATTATTTGTGTGTAAAATATTAAAAGTGGTGAAATGTTGTTATTACTTTAATTGTGTTGAATTTTCTGCTGCACCGCAACCTCATTCAGAACTTTTTTTTAATGATGTGGCAACCTTAGTACTTCAAAGTGGAATCCGATTGGACAGGGGAATGTTTTTAATCGATATGGCAGCTCTATTGAATTTTCTGCTGCACCGCAACCTCATTCACAACATTTTTTTTAATGATGTGGCAACCTTGCTAATTCAAAGATGAATCTAATTGGACAGGGTAATGATTATCGATGTGGCAGCTCTATTGAATTTTCTGCTGCACCGCAACCTCATTCACAACAATTTTTAATGATGTGGCAACCTTGCTAATTCAAAGAGGAATCTAATTGGAGCGGTCTCTATTGATTTGATATTAAATTAGATCGAAAATGTTTAATTTTAAGATTGTTGAGATTGCGTTAAGCGGTGTATAAAATACGAATATTATTAAAAATAAGAATTCTAAGCGCTAATTCAGTTGATTCAACTACAGTTTGTTATGGTCGGCGATGGGCTATCGATGGTTTTGGTGGTCGAACGAGGGTTGGAGGGTCGAACAGGCCAGGAGATTCGATAGGTGTCGGCGCTTTTAAGGAAGAAGAAAAAAAAGAAGAGGAAGAAAGAAAGGTGCGAGTCATGCACAGAGTGGCACACGTGAAAAATTGAAATTAAAAATTAAAAGCAAAGCAAATTTTAGTGAGCGTTTCTGTACATTTTTACGAAACTCACGCGGCTCTATAAATAACAAAAACAACAACGAACAACGACAACATATAAAACGCCAGCAAAACGCCTAGCATCAAGTGCTAAAATTTCTGGCCGAAGCAGTGGAGACAGCAGCTCACACAAATCAGGAGTGGCCAAGGCGGATTCGGAGACCACCAGACGAGGATCAGCAAACCCGTCGATGGGAGTGTCAAGTTTGTTCAGTAGAAATAGCGCCCCCCAAAATAAGTGAACACCAGCGCTTGCGCAACAGTCACAGCCGCCGTCACAGGCACAGTGGGTCGCGACCGATGGCCGAAATGCCCTAAGCAGGTTCAGCGCATCAATTCATTTGTATCCAATTTATATCCGCCCCTAGTTTTTTAATTTATTATCATTTAATTTATTTATCATTTAATTTATTTAGTTAGCAATTCCTTCTACGTTTTTGTGTATTGTGTATATGTTCTGTGTTTATTAGTTTGTGTTCCTTTTTTTTTTATTTAAATACTTTATTCATTCTTTTGTTTAATTTATATAAAGTAAATTTAATTTAAGAAAACAATGTATAGTTTTAAATGAATAAATATATAATGTGTATTGTTTAGCTAAACATGTGTGAGTAGTTATTTATGTGTGGGTGGGACGATTGTGTGTTGATGTCGGGGTAAGTTGTTGTTGCTAGAACAGTGTATTAGGGGGTCGGCAATCAAATGCAAACATGCCGACTCATAGGTAGGGAGGGCAGCATTGGGGGTAAATGTTTACACCTTTTTACCTTTGTATGTCCAATAATTGTCCGAATCTGTAAAGATCTGATTTTCAACCGTTAGTTTTTTTTGTTAGTTATTCGTACTGAAAAGAAAATATAAATTTATTGTTACACCGGCCAGCACTGTATCCAGGTCGTATCCATCCCTGAGGGACCGATTTTCCAGCTAGCCATCGATACAGTGTTGGGAAGAAACAGCCGGTTCATAACAACAATTACCTATTCTCGATCAATTGCGTAGCGTAGTCGTAGTGTTGTGTAACGAATTGCATTTTAAGGGTTGACAGTTGTTTAATAATTTAGTTGGCATATTTATTATTATGTCCTGTCATGTAACTGGCCCCTGGCACAATAGCTGTAACAGCATCCTAAACAAACAGAATCGATGGGAGCAAAACTAATAAAATTACATGACTAGCTGGCCATGTACGTAGGGGGTGGGGGGTGCTGTAGGTCCCGTTGTTTCACAGTTGCGGTAATTATGCAACTCTCTCTTCCCTACCCCCCCGCTGACCAATTGGTCAGTCTTAACATTATAATTTACAGCGCTTTTGTGTAGCGAGGCGTGAATTGTACCCTTAAAAATATTTGAAATGTCCCGAGGCTCTACTGTATTTTAGTCCTGCGTCTAATCGCATTTGTTTGCTTTTGAAATTAAATGCAATTTTACAAAAACTGATTTCAATTTGTCCGGCAGACCGCAGGCGTCCTCCCCTTGTGGCACGTGCCACGTGCCGATCGTCCTGTGGCTCGTCCTGGTCAGCTGCCAATAAGTCAGCGCATGCGCACAGCAGGACATTCTGTCCAAGCCAGGACGAAATGTTTATTCGTCAGTGTTTTTTTCACCTTTTGAGTGGCAGCAATTTCGCTGGGTTGTTTTTACAACAACAGCAACAACAAAAAAAAGGATTAAGAACGGATTTCGATGTAATCCTTTTATGCTGGCGCAATTTACCGTAACACTCAACGCCCAACACATAATTCTTTCTTTTTTGGGTTTCTTTTTGTATAGAATTTGTCAATTGTTTTTTTTTTTTGTGTTTTTTTGGTGAAAGTGACAAATTTTCTCTTTTTTTTGTCGTTAGAAGATTTATTGCAACATTCACTTTTCAAGTGGTTGAGTGGTTGCACCACACACACACACACGCGCGCAAGGGTTGTCTCTCTCAAGGGGCGTTTTTCAATCATAGATCAAAAGAGATTTATGGATGTGATATTTTTTTTGTTGGGAAACTGCAGAAAAAGTGCGTAAAATTATATTAAAATAAATATTTATTAAATATTTTTTTATAACTTCAAAACCTTTGCTATTTTGCGACAATTTTATTTTCTATCTATCATTAATAGTTACATTTTTAAAAATTAAATTAAAAACATCTCACAGTGGAACTTTTGTCAACTCTGTACTATTTCCCCACACACAAATTACCTACTTTAATTTCCCCACACACAAATTACCTACTTTCATTTCCCCACTTCTTAATTCACCTACTGTAAAAAAGTTCCCTTAACCTTTGTTTAACTCCATGAATCGCCAGCAACTTTTAATTGCATTTTTTTTGTTTTCCTGCTGTTTTTGGCCAATCAATTAACCAATTCCAAAACAACAACACCAACACCAACAACAAAAACAAAATGCAATTGCAAAACGGCAGCTGCTGCTCACCTGCTAAAACTCCCCATGGGTAACTCAAAGGGGGAGAGCGGGGGGCGCATGGTCAATGCCATAGAGATTGGCTGTATTTGTTGTTTTTGTCATTGCAACAACAGACAAAAAAAAAACAAACAAAAAATGTTGTTTGTGTTCAGTTGTTGTTTTTTTTCTATGTTCAACATTTTTCCGCCATTCAAAATTATTCTCGCATGAAAATTACAACAAAAATAAACCATGTTCTCTGGAAATTCAATACGCGTGTGCAGCAACAACAACAACAACGAGTTGGAATTGTCATTCAATCACACACGCAAACACATATACACACACTTTATGTCATTCACTCACACATACACACAGTATAAGTTATTCATTCGATGCACAACAAATTGCTTACCAACAGCTTTTTTCAAGCGACAATTGGCAGTTGTTGTTGTCGCTGTTGTCGTTTTAGCTATTAACAATCATGTCGCTGGTTTAATTAAAAAATCTGCCATTGGCCATTGGAAATATAAATCAACAACAACAACAACAAAAACAAGCAATAGCCAGCGAGAAATTAGCCTCAAGTGCTTTTATATGACACGCTGTGCGTGTGCGCAGCTTGCCGCTCTTGCTAGAGCGAGCAAGCACTATAGTGTGTGTAGACCAGCTGCCTATAACAGTTGTACTCTCCAGTGGAGAGTTTAGTAAGGTATTCAATCATCGTTCAAGCATCCGACTAGAAAAATTCTTCGTACGTTCATGTTATACGCTGATTTTGCACGTTTATTTTGTTACGGATCGTTTTTTTTATTTTTTTATACAGATTGACCTTGGTACAGGCAACGCTCTTGACCTCCAATGGGCAGAACCAGGACAGAGGGAGAGACGGAGAGAGAGAGAGAGACAGCTGTGTGGTGTTTTTTTTTGTCAACCTATTTGGTGGTGAATATTATTTTAACCCAACTCGACTTTACGCGATGTTTGACCATTTTTATGATGTTTGCTTGGAAAACAATTGAAGTGTTTGTTATGCTTGTTTGAGGAGGGTTAATTTGGAAACTGTACTGCATTAGAGTACTTTTTTTCGAGTTTTCAAAATTTATGAGAATTTTTAATTGCCATCAAATGGTCGAAACTCAATAGAATCTTAAAATCATTATATTTTTAGTTAAGGTTTGGTAGCTAGATAAATACCATAAACAAAGATACCTTTCAAAACTCATAGAGAAATCTATTTGGGTTCGGGTTTAGACTTTGTACTAAAATAGCTTCGTTAAAACTCAACCGATTTTCAAAAGCAATGCGTTAAAAAACATAGTTTAATCTCAAGCATAAAACCTCATTCATAGAAACATGATTTTTACTAAAAAGTCATTTTGAAAACGTTTCCAAACTTAACTTACTGAAAACTGCAGCGATTTTTCTATTTTTTTCAAAAGCAATATCTTAAAATGCATTGTTTGTTAATTTTCAAACTGAATTAAAAGTCATTTTTGTAAGAAATTCATGTCAAAAACCTATGTCATACTGGTAAGAAGTCTCTAGTCGAGAATTCCCGTTACCCTGAACCCCACTGAGACTTAACTTCAATGTTCCATATCTCCAAACTTCACAGATTTTCATTCCAAACACTATTTCCAAGATTTTATTGTTATCGATCGCATGTGTATATCGGAAACGGAGAAAGCTATCGAAAATTCGAAACTCGTACTGCCTGTAAAGTAGGCGAACTTATATTCCAAATCTGGAGTCTTTACTCAATCTCATAGTTCATAACGTTTTCAGGCATCGTGCCGTTCAAATATTAGGCGCAGTGTTATTGATATACTTTTGTTTAGTGTTTTTAAAAAAGTCTTAGAATAATATACAAATCTGAAATCAAAGATTTTTTAAATTTTATATAATTTCATAAAAAAAAATCGAAATTTTGAATATTTTTTTTGCGGACAAGCACAGAAAAGAATTCACAGCGCGCTTCACGGTTAAAATGGCAAAAACCATCGAAATTATAACAAAAGACTACGAATTACATATTACGCCACGTCCGTATCCGGACACACTGGTCTCGAACATTACCGACAAGCTAATAAGGTTTGCTTGGCCACCCTATAAGAATATCTATGAAGTTGTCCGTACGCCAGTGCCACAGCCGCCAATCGTAACAGCCTTCCGTGTCGTGCTAGCGAGTTTGATACTAGCATTGACCATTGCTTGTATAATCGCATGCAAACAAGTAATATCATTTAGCTATATAGAAATCTATTCTCATGTACAATCTTCATATAGAATCGCTCTAAGCGACGGGCTGAAGCAATCAAAAAATCATCTAATGGTACGGACCGCTCCGCAGAACGTAGGATCGAACCTCACAGTCCCATCCAACAGGCAACGGTATGTTAATATTATCGTATTTTAATTTTAAAAGTTTTTTACATAAACATTTACCCTTTAGAATCGCACTGATTGTGATTCCGCAGAACCTAGGATCGAACCTCAAAGTCGTCCTATCCATCAGGCAACGGTATGTTAATATTATCGTATTTTAATAGATTTTTACATAAACATTTACCATTTACAATCGCACTGATGTGAGTTTACAGTTTGATTCCGCAGAACCTAGGAACGAACCTCAGAGTCCTATCCATCAGGCAACGGTATGTTCATATTATCGTATTTTAATGTTAAAAGTTTTTTACATAAACATTTACCATTTAGAATCGCACTGATGTGGGTTTACAGTTTGATTCCGCAGAATGTGAGATCGAACCTCACAGTCCTATCCAAAAGGCAACGGTATGTTAATATTATCGTATTTTCATAGATTTTTTACATAAACAGTTATAATTATAAACAGAATCGCACTGATATGAGTTTACATTTTGATGAAAGAGAAGATTTACCGAGCTCTCAAGCATTTGCTGAGTCGAATTCATCGAATTCAAGTACTTATCGCTCAGATCTGATATTCCAAGTTCCCAGTGCACAGCGAAACGTAAGTGTGTTATATCGTATGACTATAAACATATATTTTCATGGACAATAAATAGGTATATGGACGTACTGCAGCCCAGATCATGGCCGAACGCGAATCCGATTTAATGCTCCAAGATATGTATCCGAAAAGTTGTATTTATAACAGCTATAGCGATGCATATATAATGCCTTCAGGATCTCAAGGAAGCTCGGACAAACATACTCAAACTGAACTAAAGCCGCGCCCAACAGCCAAGCGTCAAGTCAAGTTTGAATTGGATCCAACGCCTCGTTGGCGTTAGGTTAGATCAAAAAGGGTAATGATTAGGTCAAGATACATCAAAACCGTTGCTAAGTTAAATTTCATTGTTTAAGAATAAAAATCTGAAAAGGGTTAATACCCAATTGTTTAGACTTTGTATTCAATAAGAAGGCTCTTGTCAGGTAATCCTGACTGCAAGATACGTCAGTATGTATCCACATCTCTATTTCGTCTAATGTTTCATCCATTCAGTTCAGTTCAGTTCGTATTTATATTACGTATACGACATGTGCAACATGACAAGGCATAGTCGTAGCATTGATTCTCCCTCTCTGTGTGGCAATAATCAACTTTGATTCTGGCTGACTTCTGTGTGCACTCGCCCTTGTATTGTGTGCCACACTAATGACTGTTGCACACAGTTGAAGTGGAATTTCAGTTTTGGGATTTGCATCATGAAACATTTGATTTCGTGAAACAATATTGGTCGATAAACAACATAGAAGAAATAAAGAAGAAGGCTATTTCGGACACAAATGAATTCTGTTTAAAAGGCATTCTCGGAATACATAACATTTTGATTAAAAACAAGATGCTAAGCTATGCCTAGGCTATATTGCTTTTCGGTTTCGAAAAAACTTATCAAGACGAAAACAAGTAAGAAGACTCTAGTCGAGAAACCCTGACTAGACTATTTCCTGCAACATATACTTTACGCGTACAGTCAGTGCTTGCAAGTATGTGTGCGAGCTCGAGTATACTGTATGCTTGACTTAACTTCAATGCTCCATATCTCCGGTGTTTGTCAACCGATTTCAATAAATATTTCACAGATTTTCATTATTTCGTCTAATGCTTTAAACGCCTACTCAAAGTTTTCCAAATTCAAGATTTTGTTGTTATCGATCACATGTGTATATCGGAAACGGGAAGAGTTATCGAAAATTTGAAACAAACTTTTACTGCCTAGGAATTAGACAAGATTATGTTCCGAATCTAGAGTCTCTAGCTCTTATAGTCTCTGAGATCGACGCGTTCATACATACGGACAGACGGACGGACATACAGACGGACTATATCGACTCGGCTGTTGATGCTGATCAAGAATATATATACCTTATGGGGTCGGAGATGCTTTATTCTGGCGTTTCCCCAGAAAATATATATGTGAACAAGACGCTTGATCTGTGGCTTCGTGTTATCACACAACATACGTATATAGTAGCTGAACGCACAGAAACGTATATATACATTATAATTTATATATTATACCAACATAGTCATTAAGTAGACAGCATCAGACAGCTTATTTCAGTTCAATTCCAAACGCGAGACGAAAAGGAACAAGAAATGGAGCCTTCTGTAAGTTATTAGCATCTAGAAAGTCAAAGGATATTTATATGTATCCTTGCGAGTCCTTTCTGATTCTTACTGGTTTTTAATAACAAAAGAGACTTTCTTTCGGTTATTATTTTTTTGCCATTCTCAACATGGAAAAAAGTCGCTTTTATTCGAATTTCGCTGATAATAAGTTTTAAAATGTAATCTTCTCTTTCAGGTGAATAAATTCTTGCTGGCTTTTAGCCTCTGCTTAGCCGTTGTGTCTGCTCAACGCGATTATAAATTTCTAACGTGGAACACCAATGGACAACGCTGGCCTGAAGTTGCCAATTATTTGGTTAACTACGATGTGCTGTGTATCCAGGAAGCCGGTGTGTTGCCGACAAATTTTGGCGCGCTTCAGGGTTTTCCCACGTTCTATTTCAATGTGGATAATGACATCCAGGGAAATTTTTACGAAGAACCGTATTTAGATGGTGGCGTTACAGCTTATACGTTTTTACATAATAACGTTCCATTCTATATGTACTACTACGATGTTCACGTTCAGAATCCTCAGACAGCTATACTAAACAGAGATACTCGCAAGCAAAACTTAGCTATCATTTCGCGTGAGCAGGCTAGCAAGGTCTATATCGTAGCACCACATTCCAGGAACGAAAACAGAGTTGATGTCAATAGACCAACGATTGGACTAGAACTATCAGAGTATGTGGTCTTTACAGCACACTCAGATCCAACAAGAACTAACGAAATCAACGATACCATTGGAAAAGTTGCTCGCTTTATGGCCCGGAACAATAGATGTCAATGGAAGCGATGGATTATCATGGGCGATTTCAATGCCGAGCCAAACAATATTGATATGCCCTTAGCTTCCAGTGGTTGTTTCACCGAACAAGTAACGCCCGCACAGGTCACCAAACCCGGAAAGCCACCAAAGATAGGAAGAATTATTGACTATGGTATCTATGGTGGTCTACAAAATGCAGCACGTTCGCTTTACGCGAATACTCTGTCGGGACAAGGCCACAGTGATCACTGGCCCGTTGAAATTCTACCTGTTCGTAGGAATGGTTAAAAATATTTTTAAAATAAACAATTGCACAATGTGAAAAACTTTTGGAATGTATGTTGTGCATTTTTGATTTGATTCTTTTTCAGCACACTTGAGAGTATAGAAAATGTTCTCTGCTGATAAGCGAAAGTTCAACAAACTTATTATATTATCAGTCTTCAGCTAAGAAATAACTTCGACCTGCGAATACTCTAAGCTTACTTAAATTTTCAGAGCTTTGTTTGTTATCTAAAACAAAACAAGAAGGCTCTAGACCGAGAAATCCCGACTAGACTATACCCTGAACTCTATACTTTACGCGTACAGTCAGTGCTTGTAAGTATAGGTGTGTGTACGCGTATAGTGTATACTTTCTTAACTTCAATGTTCTATATCTGCGGTGTGTTTCAACCGATTTCAATAAAAATTACAATTTCGTCTAATGTTTCACACGCCTCGACTCAACTGTTGATGCTGATCAAGAATATATATACTTTATGGGGTCGGAGATGCTTCCTTATGCCGGTTACATACTTTTTCACAAAACCATTATACCCTTTTCAGTTCAGGGTATAAACAAGTAAGAAGGCTCTAGTCGAGAAATCCCGACTAGACGATACCCTGAACCCTATACTTAACGCTTGAGTAAACTTCAATGTTCCATATCTTCGGTATTTCTCAATCGATTTCAATAAAATTTTCACAGATTGTCATTATTTAGTTTTAAGAATTACTGACTATGGTATCTATGGTGGTGCATATTATGCAGCAGATTCGCTTCACGCTAATACGCTGTCGGAACAGGGCGACAGTGATCACTGGTCCGTTGAAATTCTACCTAGGTGGTTAAGAATGGTTTAAGGGTATTAAAATCTACTTGGAACGGTCTCAAATACAGTCGGCTCATATAGCTATAAAAGTTTTGCCAGCTAGTTAGAGATTTTTAGCTGCGGCAAAACCGGTTTAATACCCACTTATCTGAAGTCGCGTTTTGTCTGTTCCAATTTATTGGGCCGCTAATCGAGCTGTAAAATATTTGACAGGACAAATATTCAATTCCGGCAGCGCCAAATATTGTTTGTCAACATTAAATAGCTGAAATGAAAATTTGCATATTTTCATAACTAGTTAGAAAAAATGACAGAAATATGAGAGTAAGACTTTTGACTTCAGATCTCGAAGTGTATTTATTTGTTCGAATTTTCCTAATCCCTTGTTCTCAGCAGTAGTCCTTTAAATTGGCTTCTTTGTGACATCATTTCACTTGATTTATTTCCTATAATAATAATAAAATATTTTCTTTCTTCGTTGTGAACAAAACTTTCTTTTGTGCTCAACGCCGCATGGTGCACAATTATATATATACATATATATATAGGAAATACTCAAACACACACACACACACATACACATAGATGTATTGCTTGATAGACATATCAAGTGTCCTCAGCCAACATCAACATTATCATCATTATTATTCATCTTCATCATCGGCAATTTGTCGCGCACTTTTACTCAACAACTTCAAGTTTTTAATCATCAATTTGTGATTGTCAAGTTGAGAGTTTCAGATAGACCAATTTGACAGTTCCATTACGAAATTTTGTCTTTCTCTCAGTTATTAAATCGATATTTAATTCAATGCACGTGCAAACTATTAATTTTTTTTTTTCGATTTTATCAACACTCTTCTTTTTTAATGATAGGCTCCCTGGATTTTCCTCATACTTCGCTGTTGTTAATCCTGTGCGTGTTTTTTATTTGGCGCAAGTATCCTGCGGTGCGCGTTGATTGTCTCGCGTTTAATTTTCTTTCGATTTTTTTTCGTGTTCGTGTTTTTTGCGGTTTCTGTCATCCAATATGCTATGCCTGGCTGCGGTGTGTCTGCAATTGTCACTCGGGGTGTTTTCAATATTGAATACGAAAAAAAAAAAGATTTCCAAATGTAATGAAATGCCTGTTAATTGTCAGTTTGCGGTCTAAAAGAAACACAAGGTGAAAATTGTTTTGAAAATCGTTAAACTAATTAACTAACTGCTGGAACCACAAAACTTAATTTCACGTGTCAAATTTCAAATATAGTTTGAAAACTTTTTGTAAAAGTATGATTTTCTCTAAATACTTGCATTTACAATTTAAAGCTGTGCGATTTTTAGCGCTTTAACATAACCTCAAAAATAGCGCATTGCAGTTGCCGCCCCTTAAACCCTTTTTTTTATTTTTTTTTTTGGGTTGGCGTGCAAATCCTGACAATTATGCGGGTTTTATTTCAAAATGATTCTCAGCTTTTGCTCTGCCCTCTGGCTATTTGCGTTACTCTTCTACATGTGCTACAGCTTGTGTATGGAATGAAATTGCCATGTTACATTACATTTTTCACGGCTCAACTAAACGGCCACACCTCAAGCGCCGCCGCCCGTCGCCGAACCGAACATCATCATCATGAACAGCAATACCGATTTCTAAGCCTCAGCATCCGCCTTCAGGCGAACTTCGGTCAGACGGAGGGGGCAGTCGCGCGGTTGGTCGCGGGTCCAGCCCATAAATGCAATCAACCACTCGACGACCAACTGAGCAGTAACTGTATGTAGTCTACAAAGAGAAAACGGTTTTTATTTATTTGAAACAACAACAAAAATACCTGGAGCGCTTCCAAGTGCGTCGCAGTATTGTTTGCTTGGGTGTCTGTACAATTGCAACAGCTTTAAAGGGTATAAAATGTGAGTACTATAACTATAACGTGGCATTTATAGCATTTCTAAAGTTATAAAAGCCACAGCAAGCAAAATATAACTGCAGATTGTAAACACAAGTAAGTGTGGCTGTGAGTGCAGAGAGTAAAATTTCACTTTTACTTGACCTTCGCACACATTAAAATTCACCTCCACATGTGAAAAAGACAGACTTAAGAACAAGACAACGGCAGAGTGTAGTTTAAAGTAAGTGCGAGAGAGATCACTGTGAAAATCTCCAAAGCTGCTTGCTGTGAGAGTTGTCAAATGAGCGACAGGTTTAAATAAATAAAATAAAAGTTAGAAAAAACTGTGCAGCAAACATAAATCAAGAATACTTTAACTTACAGAAGAGAGTAATTAAGTTTCAGTGTATCGGCACGGGCATTGCTCATATTCAAGTGCATATGGCAGCCACTTGAAAACGGTGTGCCCGTCGAGCGGGTGGCCCTCACATTCACATTTGGCTGACTGTGTGAAGAGTGGTGGCAACCCTTTACTGATGCTCTCTACAGCCAGCATACTCCTATCCTTTTTTTTTTTTTTTTTTTTTTTGCTTATATGCTGTCCGCGTAATTTATGCAAATTAAAGCGCACTCCATTTCGCGCCATCGAAAATAGTTCCGTTTCGTTTATGGTTGTTGTTTATTTCTCTCTGATGTTGTTTGATGTGTTGTTTGTTGTTGTCGGGCGCAGGCGCAGCTCGTGAGCGTTGTTGTTGTTTGCTGCAACAATTGTTAATTGTTTCGTTTTTTGTTCAAAGACTCGAAAAACACGCGTGCCCTTGTGACCATAAATTGCCGTTAATTGACGGCTGCACAAATTTTATGAATTCATAAATTCTGCGTTCTGCCTCTTCTTTCCAAATATTTGTATATTTTTCTTATCATTTGATCCTATCTTGGGATTTTGCACACTTTGCTGTCCACCTTAAACAAAAGAAATGTCAAAATGTGTCAGAAAACATTGAAAATCTTTAGGTTCGTGCCTGGCATCAAAACAGCAAAAACAACAACAAAAACAACAACAACATTATCATCATCATCAGCATCATTGTTGTTGGACACTTTATGCGTGTGTGTGTGTGTTGGTTTTTAATCTCTAATGCGCTCGTCCACTTCAAAATTGTAGCTGGGTTCGGGTCAAAATGTTTCAAGTTGAGCGGAGATTTTAGCGCGGATGCTGTCGCCCCTAAATCTGCATGTTTATTGTTGTTGTTGTTTAAAAAAAAAAACGTTTTTAATGTGGAAATGTCACAAAATATGAGACGAAAACGGGTTCACAATTTGAATGACAATCGAAAAGGGAGAGAGGCAAAAAAAAGGGATCCTAACCGTTGATGAGCTTGTAATGCTCTCTCAATGTACTATTTTTTTTGTTTGGGGGTTGGGCGTGTTTCGTAAATATTATGCAGCTGTCCAGGTCTGACTCGATTGCTTTTGTAGTTGTTGTTGTTGCTTTGTTATTGTATCTGCATGTTTTTGGCTCATCGCTCTCTCTCTCTCTGTCTCACGCTTTTGATCTCTGCGGGGAGTGTCCATTTTGGTTGCTCACTTTTTTCCATGTTGATGCTAAGCTGACATTTGCTCTATGCAATTTTGCATGGTAGACTTAACCAATTCAACATAGATTTAATATGTATTTAAAACAGCTTGAGTTAGATGTTATGTGTCTTTGTCGCTTTTATCTTAATTACAAAATTGCTGAGCACTCGCGGAGTCATTTGCAATGCGGAAATGCGACAGTTCCGCCGCCACAGCGACAAAGTTGTTGTTCTTGTTGTTGCCTTAGCCTTTGCCTACGTCTCCCAACTCTCCAAAAAATTGCACTGGCCTGCAATGACGACGCTTCAAGTGTCGCAAACACCAAGGCTAGAAAGAGCAAGCAGAACACAACACCAGCTGCAGGTTGCTGGCTACGTGTGGGAGTGAAAGAACAGCTCAACTAGCATACAAAAGTATATCTCTATGTGTGTGTGTGTGTGCTTGTGTGGCCTGTCAGTTGTCAAGCAGTGCACAGTGGTTCTGATATATCACACTCATTAGTTACTTGGCACTAAGCAGCGCTGACATTTGCAATTTACTTTAACTGACTTTTTAAATAAAAGCTTTATTAAATGTTGAGTCTTTTAAACGTTCAGTAACTAAATTAAAGCGCACTATGCAAAAACGAACATAATTATTCTTAAAATATTAAGTTTTAAGCCAATAGAAAAGCGTTTGCTAACCAGCGTGCATAAAATGCCTGGGTTCCAGGGTTTACCTCGTGCCGTGTTCAAATGCCGACACATTTTAATTTTTACTGGCCAGAGTTCATGGCTGCCCATTTCAGCTGCCACGTGCAATTACACTAAACAGCAAAAACGAGCAGAAAAAAAAATATTATAATTATTATTGTATGCTTACTGCTTGCAGCTCCCCGCTCCC
The DNA here is from genome assembly GCA_035044485.1 of Scaptomyza reducta. Classification (NCBI taxonomy): domain Eukaryota; kingdom Metazoa; phylum Arthropoda; class Insecta; order Diptera; family Drosophilidae; genus Scaptomyza; species Scaptomyza reducta. The sequence goes on along the minus strand of JAWNNV010001120.1, from coordinate 95,086 downwards.
TTTGCAAATATTCCATACATATTTGCTTTGGCTACTACTTACGGCCCACAAGCAACAAATACTACAATGCTAGAAACAACAAACAATAACAATTGAAAAGTAATCGAAAATAAATACTCGACAAATGAGCACACTGCAAGAAAAACAACAGCAACACTAAGTCCTTAAGTAAACAAAGTTGCAATTTCTCCAACAATAAATATCACGGAGAGAAAAAACATAAAAAAAATATAAAATTGCGAAACGGCGCGTGTGGTAAAAATCGAAAACGCATCAGAAATTCAAACGAAACGTGCCGATAAGAATCCCAGTTTGCTCACCTCACCTCACCTCACCCCCTCCTCCAGCTATTCGAAGTGTCGAGGTTGCGTCATCATATTTACCTACATTTTTCTGTTGTTGTTGTGTTTGCCATGTTCCTGGTCCCCTGGTCATGCCTCGGGCTTCGTAGTTATTTGTTGTTGCTGCTGCTACTGCTTCTGAATTGTGTTGTTTACTTGCCTCGAGCTGTGTCCCGAACGCAGCTATTGCGTGTTGCCTTCTGGAGGAAGTGTCCTTGCTACACGTTGCACGTTGCATGTGGCTGTGAAGTTTTATGCGTGCAGCTACTTAGGCAACAACAACAACAACACAACTACAATGTCTTGTGATTGGAAAAGCAAATTGATTTTCAACTGACATTCGAATCGTTGTATATATATACATATATATATATATAGGTTGTGTGTATATTAAGTGCTACTTGAAAAGTTCAGCTCACTAATGAATTGTTCAAATAGAATTTGATTTTCTTGGATTTGTTGAGTAAACAAAGAAATCGGCAAATGGGCGAGAAAGTACTTGGAATTGTCAATAGTTTGGGTTATTACTGTATTAGCTACAGCAAAATAAAGTTTTTTTCAATAAGAGAGGAGCAAAAAGTGACAAGGACATTGGGTTGAATAAGAAATTAAGTAATGAACAGATATAGTAATAGAATATTGTTTTTAAACAAGGATGAAAATGCTAGAAAATGATGTAAAAATGAGTATTAAAAGTAAAAAGTAATGTTGTCAAGAAAGTAAAAATACTTAAAAGGAAACAAATAGGACATAAGAAGAATCTGAAGAATTAACTATTTAGTTAGTTGTTAGATAAATACAAGAAGTATTATATATAGATTTTTAGAATTTCTTAACTTTATTCAATATATTCGTTATCTCAATATTGTATTAATTTTCAAAATTTATCCTGTTTTGAGTTCTCGCACTTTAAGGCCAACTTATTTCCATATTTCAACATCAAATAATCTTTAGTCTGCCTTTAATATATGCAAAGCTTGATTACAGTTATGCAGCTTCATGTGGCTAAGCTTAGATTCAAACTGCCGTGCCCCAACCCAGCCTGCCCCCCCGCACACCAACAAACAAACTATATATCGGATGCGATATCTTAATGGTTGCGGCTTTTGCCACAGCTGAATGTCGATTGCTGCAACACATCCCATCGTTTGTGTGAAGGTGAATTCAACCAACAACAACTAAGCTGCAAAATGTTTGTTTATCTAAGTGAAATGCTTTGCATATTGGCCAAAGTGAGGCAGATGGTCAACACCTAGAGCCAGACACAAAATGCAACAATAATATAACACTCGAATGCATTTTGAATCGATTGTTTGCTTGGAGTTGGAAATGAAAGAGTAATATTTAGTTTAAAGTGATATAACTTCAAGTTGAAAAGAAGATAAAAGAGCTTTGTAAAACTTTTTTGAAACTTGACAACCCTAAAATACATAATCTTGGAGGTTTAAGAGTAATATTTAGTTTAAAGTGATATAACTTCAAGTATCAAGTATTGAAAGGAAGAAAAAAGAGCTTTAAAAAACTTTCTTGAAACGTGACAGCCCTAAAATACCTAATCTTAAACCAATTTCCTTGCTTAACAATCCATTTGACATTAATCGAAGTTTGTATTTGCGACAACTGAAACAGATCCAACCAAAAACCCAAAATCCAGCATCAAATCCTATATAACACACTCCATCAAATCCCATATTACACACTCCATCAATGTAACTCTGTGAGTGTGTTTGTGTGTGTGTGTGTGTATTGGTATTACCCGAACATGAAGTGTGTGTTATGTAATTGTCAGGCTGCATTTATCAACCGCTTAAGCTACAGCTTCAGTTGTGTTGTACTTTATATGCAAATGATGGATGAGTCCATCAGTCCCAGCTGTCTCGCCCTTAACCCTTTATACCCCCCTCCCCCCCTCTCTCACTCTATGTCCCATTGAAGGGTTGGTGTTGTTCGCGTTTTGCTTAGCTAATCAAAGCCATAGAGAACAAAAAAAAAAAAAAACGATACAATTTTCCATGGAGTTTTTCACTTAATTTTTATTTGTTTTTCTAGCTGATAACAAAAGTGGGAAAAAGGCGATCTCATTAAGTATGCAAATTATGCAAAAACCACTTGAATGTGTAAACATTAGCATTCGATAACGATAACACAACGATAGTCGAGCTGATAAACCCAACTGTACCCAGTGGAATGGAATTGAGAACAGTTTCCCAAAAGGTTTCCTCCTCTAATTACGCTTAGCACGTAAATCCTATTAAATTTCAACACACACACACACACACGCAACTGTGTCGACGAAAGGTAACCTTTTGTTTTAATTCAATTTTCCCTGGTCAGTAAGTTTTAAGTTTTTTTTTTTTTTTTGTCCACTCAACGTCTGACCGCTGGTCGCACGTCACTCATTCGGAGCAGGGTTAGCCCGAACCGGTTAGCCATCTGAATGATATCCCTATACTTATCGGCCCCGGGGGATCTTAAGAGACAGAGAGAGGGTTCCGTCGACATCCGTATAATTGCAAGCGAATGTTAATTGAACAATTTTCAGTGTAACGAACAGTTTTTTGATTGACATTATCGCGTGGGTGCGATATGGATCGACACACAACATTTTTGGACAGTTGTTTGACATTTGAAAATGTTCACAACATAACGTTAGTTTACACACAAGCGTGGTTAGAGCCGACGCCGCCCCTAGCAAACCTAAACTACCCCTAGAAAACCGAAAATTCCGAACCTAGCACAACAAAAGAAATAGTTTGCTGGGGAAAAACCCTTCCGTTCGTTTTGCAATTGGCGGAATTTTGCACGCATTCGCGAAAGAAAAAACAAAATTATAATTAAATTATTAGGCACGTTCCAACCCGCTCCCATTTTCCCTAGCATACCTCCCATTGTTTACCTTTCGGCACGGCTTCGAGGCTGGCATTCAAATGTTTTGTCATAAATTTGCATGCCACAATGCTGGCATACTATGAATTTGTCGCTCAAAGGGAAATTATAGATTTGAGTTTTCCGCGCGCTTCTGAGTTCCGGCTAATAAATAGATTTCGTTTGAGCTGTCATAATTATTTTTTTTGCACTCATAACTTTGGCATTTTAGTATGGGGCGTGTCTGTGACCCCGACCAGGGGGTAAGTGAGCAGCTGGCTTTGCGAAAAAGAATAGTCATTACGGAAATAATTGTGAATTTCTGCTCGGTTAATTAGGAAGAGTTGTGGAAATAATTTGCAATAAAGGTACAGAAAATTTCAAGTTAAAAGTCGGTTGTGTTATAGTTTTTGAGGGAAGTGAAGTTTTAAGTAAAGAATTTTCTTTAAAGATGGTAGTTGAAAGAATTTAAGTTATAAATATTGTAAAATTGGGGAATACGTTTTAAGTAACAAATTTAAAGAATTTTCTTTAAAGATGCTAGTTGAAAGAATTTAAGTTATAAATATTGTAAAATTGGGGAATTTCCTTAAAGAAAGTTAAAGCAAAAGTTTAAAAAATTCCCTGCCATAAATTTATTTCTCTGGCAGTTAAAACTATCCAATGTCTTTGTTTAGCTTAATGAGCTTTTGAAACTAATTTTTGGGCACACTTATTTAATGATATACTATTTGAAAACGAAATCCGTTTCGGTTAGCTTCGCTCTTTCAAATGACCGCCAAAGCAAATAAAACGAAACAATTCAAAGACTTAATTAACAAACTGCCAAAACAAAAGCAAACAGCTTTAAAATACATAGTTACGACTCTTTTCATTACATAAACCAGAGCATCAGCATCAGCGAGATGGGAACGAGTAACAAGAAAATAAAATTCACTTAACTTAAAACTCGAAATTATTTATCGACTCATTTCGCTGCACATCAAAGCCAACATGTTGATTATGATGATGATATGTGTGTGGGTTGCTGCCGGAAGCTACATGCTGCTGTTGCTCGATGTGGGGCAGGGTATCCTACCTGGCTGCCAAATTAAACGAAAATGTGCGTAGACACTTTTTCTGCGACATTTATGGGCCACAAAAGTCGCTGGTGTTTCGCTCTTCGATCGGCATAAATATTCAAATACGCAAAAAAAAATATGCGAAAATCCACAAAATGTTTATTTATGCCGCATATGTAACCATTATAATCAAATTAATACACTCACTAAGTGCAATCAAAATAACATAAATAACCATTTTTTGGGCTCCACAAAAAGAGTTATGCGTTTATAATTTGGACTTAAAAAGGCGCTATGTGCGTGAAGAGAGTAAGGCTTATTGGTTTTGGTAGTAAATTGGTTACAGAAGTGGTTAGAACGTAAAAGGTATTTGAAAGTTTTACATTTTGGCATGATCCAAAGGAAATCAGAGTTTTTTTTTGTATTTATCGATTATTTAAAAATATTTGTACTAGTAATTTATTGTCTTTAAATATTTCTTATTTATTATTATTCAAAAGATTTACACTTTAGAAGCTATTAAGCCAAAATCAAAAGGAACTATAGATTTTTTATATTTATCGATTAATTAAAAGCACATTTAATTGTAATTTTGTGTCTTAATACATTTCTTATTTATTATTATTCAAAAGAATTACATTTTGGCATAAATATAAAGCAATTCAGGCAAAATCCAAAGGAAAATATAAACTTTTATTAAATATCGATAATTATCGATTAGTGAAAAACACTTTTTATTGTTATTTATTTATTTTTTATATATTTCTTATTTATTATTATTCAAAAGAACATAAAATCCAAAGGAAAAAGGAGATTTTTTTGTGTATTTCGATAATTATCGATTACTTAATAACAATTTTATTTTATATTTTTATTATTATTCAAAGTATTTACATTTTTTATATTTTTCGATATTTATCGATTAGTGAAAAACACTTTTTATTGTTATTTATTTATTTTTATTATTATTCAAAGGATTTACATTTTGACATAAAAATGAAGTAATTCAGCAAAAACCCAAAGGAAAATAGATATTTTATATATATATCGATTAATGAAAAACACTTTTTATTGTAATTTAGTTTATTTATATATTTCTTCTTTCAAAAGAAGGTAAAATCCAAAGCAAAATAGATATTTTTTCTATATATCGATAATTATCGATTACTTAAAAACACTTTTGCTTGTAATTTAGTTTATTTATATATTTCTTATTTATTATTATTATTCAAAAGAAGGTAAAATCCAAAGAAAATATATATTTTTTCTATATATCTATAATTATCAATTACTTAAAAACACTTTTTATTGTAATTTAGTTTCTTTATATATTACTAAGACTTTTAGAACAGTCAAAAAAGTAGCTTTATATAGCTATATTACAAATTTTATTCGAATACCAAAAATTCTATAAAAAATATTTTTCTTATACACAAAACCATACAAACTCAAGCTTTTGGGTTTTACTATTGATATTTCTCTATCTAACCCATCAAAGCTTACTCTGCGGTCTAAGCCAAAACCTTTCGAATCGCATTGAATTGGTTTTTTTATTTATTTTTGGTGGCGTGTTTAATTTTTAGTGACGCGTGCGGCCAATTTGATGACGCTGCCGTGTTCACAAAACGTTGCCATCGACAACAGCGGCAACATCGTCATCCGCATCAGCAGCAACATTGGCAACAGCAGCAACATTGGCAACATGAACGTTGAAGTCTTGAAGTTGAATTTAACCCACGCACAACAGGAAGACATTTTTGGATTGCTCTGCTTTGAAGAGTTTTTGCAACAACAGCTATCATGTGTACTTGCAACAAGCGCTTGTTATGTTTGCATGTCTGTATTTGTTGTTGTTGCTGTTGTGTGTGTCTGTGTTTTGGCAGCAATTAATCGGCATTAAAATTTATAACGCTGCGATAATTAATGGTCTGCTAATATGCCATAAAATTAGTTTTGCTTGCAATGTTCAATTAAGGATTGCTTGTATGCCACACACACACACACATATATTATCTTAGCAAGTGTGTGTTAGTTATTTCCTCAATGGCATAAATCAAAAAGCTTATCACGCACTTATGAGTGCGACGCCTTCGAATAGGCGAAAAGCGCGCACGCTCCATTTGAGTTGAGTCAGCAGCAACAGTTCCTTTCACTACACCCCCCCTTACCCAGTAAGCAGTTCCTTTCACTACACCCCCCCTTACCCAGTAAGCAGTTCCTTTCACTACATCCCCCTTACCATCTCTCTTCTTTTCTTAACACATTCTCCTCGCCATCCTCACTCCTTGACAGCTTCTCCTAATTCGCCATGATTGAGCATGCGAGTTTTCCTCCCTCTCTGTCTGTGTTAAAAGGTCAACAGGAAGCGCCATAATTTGCCATATTGTATAGAGCTTTGATTTGCGCAAGGTGTCAACCCTCCGCCCACTCACAAACAGCTTCGACTTCTCGAATATGAAAATTCCAACGTCAATAACGCAGACGTCAGGATGTGCAACGGGTTTCCCTGGGCAACGTTGGGTCTCTCTGGGCTTGCCAGCTATTTATGCTTATTGTTGTCACACCAAAAGTATTTCTTCTTCTTTGGTTTTTTGCTGACCTTTTAACTTGGGAGCAGCAGCAAACACAACCAAATTGCCAAGTAATGCTAGATTCGGCATTGTGTTTAAAAGTTTTAAAGTCATCAGATGGAAATGCCGTCATCGTCATCATCATCATCGTCATCATCAAACACATCCCGACAAACAGCATTTGCCTGGTCGTGTTTGACTTTTAGTTTCAGTGTTTTGGCATTTTTTTTCTTTATAAATATTCCCGCCAACTGCCAATATGATTTATGTAAATGCTAATGCTGAAATGTCAAGTGTCTGAGTTGAGTGGAAAATTTCATTTCATTTCATTTTGTTGATTAGCTGTGTGTCGTTGATGTTGTTTAGCTCAAGATTGGGCTATTGTTTTATCCGTTTGCCATATTTGGGTTAAAGCGTTTCAGTGGCAACAGCTGATAACAACTGGTGTTTGAATACTTTTTTTTTTAAATTTCATAAGAAAAATGCAAATAATTATTATAAGATTCAATTTAAATTGGTTTGCTTTGATTTTTTCATTGACAAAATGCCTAAAAGCTTTTTGATAACATAAATATGTTTGGCGCCTACATGAAAGTTAATTTTAACTCGACTTCCCATTAAGTTATGTAATGAAACTCGATACCCTAAAAGCTTTCATCAATTTATTTACATTAAAAATATACAATGAATTTTAAAAAAAAAGTTTTAAAACTACTATTCAATAAAATATCTTTGAAGTTGACTTTCTGTATTATTATAATATATTTTATTCCCATATTTTTCACTCTATTATTTATTTGCATACAAATTATAGCTTAAATTTCTTTGTTTTGTTTGTTGCGAAGTGTTAAAAATTTCAATTATGTTTATTTTAGTTCCCACAAAACTTGTTTAGGTTAAAACCTTAAAAGCTTGACTTAATTTGTATATATTTTTGTCTCGAATAAAGTTTTATGTAATTTAAAGCCAAATCGAACTTTACCTTCGATTATTTAGTTCAATTCTTCGCTAATAACTATTATATTACTTTAGGTTCTAATCAATTGAGTTTTTATAAGTTTCTCTGGAATAAAGTTTTATAAAATATATCAAATTGGATGTAAAGCCAAATCGAACTTTGCCTTCGATTATTTAGTTCAATTCTTCGCTAATAAATATTATATTACTTTAGGCTCTAATCAATTGAGTTTTTTTTTATAAATTTCTCTGGAATAAAGTTTTATAAAATATATCAAATTGGATGTAAAGCCAAATCGAACTAATTTACTAATTTACTTCACCTCTTCTCCAATAACTATTATAATACTTTAGACTCCAATCAATTGAGTTTTTTTATAAGTTTCTCTGGAATAAAGTTTTATAAAATATATCAAATTGGATGTAAACCCAATTCGAACTTTGCCTTCGATTATTTAGTTCAATTCTTCGCTAATAACTATTAATATTATATTTATAAATATGTTTTAAACGCATTCTAATGTAACCGCTAAGCCAAGGTCTCCTTTTTAATGTGTCAGTTTTGGGTCCAATTATTTATTTATTAATCCATACGCGTACAAAGGCCCAAAAGAGTGACTTCAAGGCTGACATGCACTATCTAATGTCATGATAAATTAGTTTGCTTGAACTTAAAATAGACTAATAGATAAACGTGTTCCCATTTCATATATTTTTTTTTCTTTGATTTTATAAATGCATTTTTTTGTGTGTTGATTAAGTAGAAAATTTGAACTCAAATCAAAGTTTGGAATTCTTTTTTATTTATTTATTTTTTTGAGTATTTATTAAAATGCATTAATCATTCACACATTTGACACTTTTTTTCGGTGGGCAGCACAAACGAACAACGACAAAAATTGATAAAGGCGTTGCAAACGGTGCAGTTTATCAAAATAGTTGTCAGCTTCGAGGCGATTTTGAGTGGTTGTTGCATAGTTGCACAGTGTTTGCTGTGTGTTTGCTGTGTGTTTGCTGTGTGTGTGGCAATTAAGAGAAATTGCCAAAGAGACATAAATAGAAATTAAAAGCGCAATGCGCACAAAATGATATTACACCATTAAATGCGCCATTTAAGTGCAAGACGACGACTTCGACTACATTTAATTACAGCAAATTGCTTTGCTACAAGTTGCAGCCGACCACCGCTAGGTGGCGACCCAGTGCATCCAAACAATGTGTTAATCCAATTTAATGTTACCATTAGACGGCCCCCTGACCCAATTGCCAGCCTGAGAGGCACTCTATCAGTTCAGTTAGTCACTCAGTGCGGCACGTTGTGGCAATGTCAAGTTAACCAGTTTTCATAACAACTCTTGCCTCTTGCCTCGTGCCTCGTGCCTTGTGTTTTCTGTGTGTAATTGGCAATTGAATACCTTTTTGCGCCCGACATGCAACAACTGGTTCAGGATGTTCGACTCACAATATTTCATAATTTTATAAGATGCGCCACCAAGCACTCCCCTGTGCCACTTCCACTTGAATTGATTTGATTGATTGCCAAAGTCGAAGTCAGCGACCGAAGAGACAGAGAGAGACTGAAACTGACTGTTGCATTTGCCACTTGAGCAGCTCCACGTGCTGCAAAACATGCCCCGTATGTGGGTCGTCATTTCACATTTGCAAAGTGCAAATTTCGAACAGCTCGGCACAGTCGTTGCATGCATCATAATCAAAACGAAGAATATTGCTATGTTCTGAGTGGAACTATGCGAAAAGGGTATGCGGATTATGTGGGTGGGTTTGTTGGATTAGGTTGGGCAAACAGCGAAAGGAAAGAGGAAAGAGAAGCAACAGCATGTAAGATAGAGAAACTTGATTTTTTTTTTCTTTCGAAAAAAAGTTGAGTTTTTCATCAACTTTCAACATAATTGTATGCTTAGCTTTTGAGTTTACTTTTAAGGGACTCTTAACACTTACCATATCTCTGAAGCTTCAATTATTTTTAACTACTAGTTAAGGTTGTTCAAGGTAATTTATCATCTGCCTGCTAAATATTTATCTATAAGTTAAATTTACATGAAATAATTAAACCAATAAACCAAAATTAATAAATGATTAACCATAGTTTCATATAGTAACACTGAGAAAACTGTATTTAGCTGTGCGGCATATGGCTTTTAGCTTGTCTTTGCTGCAGCAGATGCCATAGTGCCACATGTTGCAGCACTCTGTGCCCCTGCCACACGACGCTCCAACGTTAAATCTGATGCGAGTGTCGACAGGGAAAATGACTTCAATTTGATTTGTTTGGGCTGTCATTTAACGATAGGGAGTGTGTGGAGAACCCCCCCAAACCCCCTTCATAGCACCCTGCTGAATGTTATTGATGTCTGTTATTGTTGTTGGTTGTGTTTGTTGAAATTATTTTTGGGGCCTGAGCTGGCAGGCAGGCGCACATGCATATACATTGTGAATTGTAAATTGTCTTTATCAATTTGAAGTGCTAGCCGGATTATTTATGCAACTTGCAACGTTGCGGTGCAAACGTTCCACAGATAAAGTGCATGGCTTACGACTTAAACTTGGACTGGTCTTTGGTCTCTGGTCTCTGGGTCTGGGTCTTTTGGTATGCCTTTGGTTTTTGGTTCGTTGCGGCTTACTTAGTAGTAGTTCGGTTCGTTCGCTTGGGCTTTTGTGTCTGTGGGTCTTGGGATTTTTCACTGTTCACATGCTGTGAGTGTTTTTGTTTATACTCTTGCAAAGGGTAGTTTAGTACTGTTTGTGAAGTTTGTAGTGCAGAGATGTAGCAACTATCGATCAAAGGATAATATCTTGTATGGTATATATATATATATATATTTCGTGAAATATTTAATTGATCGATAGACAACTTTATGTTTATAAAAGATTTCTATTGAAACTTGCGTTTTTTATGTCTTTTAGCAATATATAAATTATTATATTAGAGCATTTCTAGAAATAATTAATTTATCGATTATTAATCGATACAAAACTTTATGCTTATAAAAGATTTCTATTAAAATTAACTTTTTTTATATCTTCTAACAATATAGAAAATATTATATTATAGCATTTTTAGAAATAATTAAATTATCGATTATTAATCGATTAAAATCGATATACAACCTTTTGCTTATAAAAGATTGCTATTAAAATTTACGTTTTTTATGTCTTCTAACAATATAAAAAATACTATATTAAAACATTTCTAGAATTAATTAATTTATCGATTATTAATTGATACAAAACTTTATGCTTATAAAAGTTTTCTATTAAAATTTAATTTTTTTTATGTCTTCTAACCATATAGAAAATATTATATTATAGCATTTCGAGAAATAATTGATTTATCGATTTAAATCGATACAAATCTTTATGCTTATAAAAGATTTCTATTAAAATTAACGTTTTTAATGTCTTCTATCAATATAGAAAATATTATATTATAGCATTTCTAGAAATAATTAAATGATCGATTATTAATCGATTAAAATCGATATACAACTTTTTTCATATAAAAGTTTTCTATTCAAATTTAAGTTTTTTTTATGTTTTCTAACAATATAAAAAATATTATATTACAGCATTTCTCGAAATAATTAATTTACCGATTATTAATCGATTAAAATCGATATTTAATTTACGTTTTTTTATGTATTCTACCAATATAAAAAATATTATTATATTTTATTATTATATTTATCATTTCTAAAAATATTTAATCTATCGATTATTAATCGATTAAAATTGGTAGAAAACTTTTTGCTTATAAAAGATTCCTCTTAAAATTGAATAATTTAGGGTTTGTTGTTATTTTTTTCAGCTTCATCGACATCGGTTTCGAAACGAAGCGAGAGTATTAATTCTTCGCCTTGCCCAATCAACAAATTCTATCTTATGGTTTTTGGGTCAATTTGGGCTTAAATAACGCACTCTTTGGCACTTGGCAATTGGCACTTTTGGGCCGACAAACAGCGATATAGTATATATTAATGATCGCAGGCGTTGCAATTCAGATGCTGACAACTTCATTGCGAACGCACAAATGCGTGGCCAGAGTTGACAGCTCAAAAGGCAGTTTTGCCAATGCCATTGACGTTGCCGTTGCTGTTGCTGTTGCAGTTGCAGTTGCAGTTGCATTGATTCATAATAATTGCATACAAACAACGCAAAATCAGAGCACAATGGCTCGGGATTAAAATGAGAAGCTATCGCAAATATGCGGTACAATGGGCCTGCAATCAGTGTGTGTGTGCCCCCTGTTGGACTCACTCCCTCGCTGGCACTAATTGCATGCCTATTGTGTGTATGGGCGTAATGGTGGGCGTGGCAACTGCTTTTGACATGCACGCAAACAGGCATTGAATTTTGTGAAATTTTTGGTTTTTGGTTTGGATTTTGCGCCGCATCCATGCAAAATTTGTTGCCTTGTTTTTGTTGCTGCTGGTCAGAAACGTGCACCCCCAACAACAACAACAACAATATCGTAGCGGTAATCGCTTTATAATGCTGCCGCAATGTGGCAGCTGTCTGTTTGGTTTTGGAAATTGGGTGCCACCCCTCAACTCCGAACAAATGAAGCGCATCTAAGCCTTTTGCGGTAGCTTTTCACGCGTTTTCGTAATCATTTTCTTTGCTTTTGATGGCACATCATTTGATACTCATTGGAATTGCTTCATTTGCAGTTGCAATCGCATTGAACTCTCACTTTTTTTTGGTTGTTTATTTCTCGCGTCTTTAATTAATTTTTATACGATACTTTCGCGTTTTTTCTTTTTTTTTTACCCTTTTTACCTTTTTTTTCGCTGATTTTTTCTGACATGTTTATGCAGGCAAAAGGGTTTCGGTTCGTTTCGTGTGGAGAAAGGGTTGTCATCGTGCTGGTTTTTTGCCGTTATTTGTGCGTCGATAACGACGAAAGCAACGCTTAATTTTTTGGCTGATTGATTTATTTGCTTTATTGAAAAAGGTTTTTTACCCCGTAACTCGGGTTTGGGTGTCGAGAAGCCAGATTGCCAATCATATTTTTCATATTTACTTTGTGAAATTATATTTGTTTTACTTTGGGGCGTTTACACACACATCTCAAACAGAGAGATAAAGGGACAGAGAGCGAGAGAAATAATTGCCAGAAAAAAAATACAAAATTCCAAACATTTTTTTATCAGAAAAAAAATCAAAAAAACATTTTTAATCGTTAGCTGGGAATGTGCAAATTATGTTAATGTTGTAATAATCTGTTTTTGATCACTATCCCAAGGTCGAATTAATATTTTAATAGCTGCTGGCTTTTTTATCACCTACCAATTTGCTGTGATTATAATTCTGGCCCTAAAACAAACAAAAATCAATGTCGTATTTGTGTTTTAAACTCTTTTCCATATCTATTCAACTGTTAACAAAAAACCCTATAGAGATTTCTTTTGTATTTTTTAGCTACAAAATTATGATTAACGCGTCATCCCACATGTAAATTGTTACGCTTTTGACCGACTTACTGCAGCACGCTTTTAACCCAATGATGGTTATGATAATGATAATTAGCTTGCTGTCTCGTCTCTCAGCTTTACACCGTGAAAAATTTGTCAAAAAAATAAATTAAATATAGTGTATTCAAGAAAATTAATTATTAAGTTAACAAGCAATAAAATATGCTTAAGTTAGCCAGAAAGAAAGGTTTTTTTTCTAGTCTGTAGAGATTAATGATGTACGCTTGAAAATCTTTGCAATTTTGATTAATTTAAGGGAAAAGATGCTAAATTTAAATGGGGAATCTGTTGTTAACCAAACAAACTTAATTTAAGGAAAGTATAATATATTATATCTTCATTTTGGTAAACAGATATTTCGCTTTTTCGTTGTTGATAATTATTATATTTGAACATGGAAGATAGTTTTTTTTGTACAGTGCCTAAGTACACTTGAGATGTGCTTGTTTGGCACATGTAACAGGTATTTCCCGAGTTGGTTTATGGGACATGTCAAGTGCTTTATCACACATTAATAGCTCATTGTTTGGCGACTGTACTACTGAAACTGTAGCTGATGTTTCAATGATGTGTCAGTTTGGCTCGCCCATAAGCATCAAGTTGGCAAACAAGCTTGCTTTCGCTGTCGAGTGCAACTGGGTTAGGTTTTGGCCACGGGCAAGGGCAACAGCAACGGCAACAGCAACGGCAACGGCGGAGGGGCAGACATTAAATCTGTCAGTCTGGCGTAACTCGGCAGAGATAGCTCTAATGACAGTTGATGTATTGCACAGCGAAGACACGCCTTTAAAATATTTATGTTGATGAATGTGTTGCGACACTTTCAAGTGTGAAAGAAAGAGGCACATCCTGTCGTAGTATCTCTGGTGCTTGCCACACCGTGGCGCAGACGCAGTTGCACGCATGTCACACACAATTTGTCACAAATCAAAACTAAGGCAATGACAACAACAAAAAAAAGGGGACACCCCTTTCTCAAAAGGACACAAAAACTAGGTAGTAATCCATCAGTTGACATTTGTAACGCTTCGCTCGGAATGTTGCACGTTGTCGTTGTCGAAGCGTGTCAGGAGCACGCCTTCTAAGCAGCTGCCCAACAACACATCATATCTAAAATGCTACTGCGCTGCCCCATGTTGCATAATTGGTCGTAAAAATCGCTCGTGCCATTAAAAATCATTGACCGAACCGACCCAGAAACTCGGCACTGTCACTCCTTTCATCTAGCAAGGACTCTTGCGTTGCGTTCCGTTGTGTTGTGACACACAGGATTGGATTTAATGTGCTCCTCTTTCGGTTTACAACTTGCTGTAATTAAATGCAATTAGTTGAACTTGCAGCAGCAGCAGCTGTTGCCCCAGTTTCACATTGTTAGAACAGTAAATTAGCTGGAAAATGCATAAAAAAGTATCCGACATGATTTGATTTTTGTTATATATTCTTTTTTATATTTCTGTTGCCATTGTTTGTTGTTGTTACCCCTGGGACGAGCAGCACGGGGCATCTCAGGGGCTGCCACTTCGAATGCATTTTTTATGCAAAATCATAATAAAAATGAATACTCAACATAAACATTTTTTATGACATTTCCAACACGCCTAATGACAACGGATCGGCCTCAAAAACACCCCAGAAAAGTAACAGAAAAATTGGAGTATAAATTTATTTTCATTTGTTCAACTAAGGGTTACATTTAAGAAGTAATAAAAATCTAAAAATAGTTTGGAAATATGGGAAATACATGAAATATGTGAAAAATGAAATGAAAATATTAGTTAAATGAATTTTAAGGTTTGGTAAAGTTATTATTATGATCAAAATTGCAAATCTTTATGTTATCAAGCAAAAAATGATTTAATAATATTATCGATAGGAAAACATCGATAGTTATCACATATATTTGAATAGGAAAACTACTACACATTATAAGTATTATGCAAATATATTCAAAGTCTTCATTTAGTTTTTGTTAGTTATTATTATTAAAATTCGAAATCTTTGTGTTATCCACCAAAAAATGATTTACGTATGTTATCGATAGTAAAACATCGATATTTTCCACATATATTTGATTAGGAAAACTCCTATAAGGTATTTGTATTATGCAAATATATTCAAAGTCTTCTTTTAAATGTAGATTAAATCAAGTTTTTGTTAGTTATTATGATTAAAATTGCAAATCTTTATGTTATCAAGAAAAAAATGATTTAAGGATGTTATCGATAGTAAAACATCGGTAGTTTCCACATATATTTGAATAGGAAAACTACTATACATTATAAGTATTATGCAAATATATTCAAAATCTTTTATTTTTAAATGTATATTAAATAAATTTTTTTTTAGTTATTATTATTAAAATTGGAAATCTTTATGTTATCAACCAAATAATGATTTTAGAATGTTATCGATAGTTTTCACCTATATTTCAAAATATTTTTTTAAATGTAAATCAAGTTTTTGTAGTTATTATGATTAAAATTGCAAATCTTTATGTTACCAAGCAAAAAATTATTTAAGAATATTATCGATAGTAAAACATCGATAGTTTTCACATACATTTGAATAGGAAAACTTCTATACAGAATTTGTAATATGCAAAAATATATTTAAAGTCTTCTTTTAAATGTATATTAAATCAAGTTTTGGTAGTTTCAACTTTAAAATAAATGAAGTGGGTTTAATAATACTTTTTTATAGTTAAATATGTTTGTTTAAGTACAAAAAATTAGCATATCTGTAAGACAAGCGTTTAAGTCAACGCAAATTACCAACATTTAACAAAGTATAAATCATACAGCCTCAAGCCTCAACCCCATATCGCAGTTGCATAGATACTTTTTGAACTTTTGTAAATAATTTGCTGCCTCATCTCGAACTTGGTATTGGGCCTTGACTTGCCGAGCCGAAAGAACGTTTCGCGTCGCCTTGGGCCGCCTTGATGAATAGCTAAGAGCACACACACAAACACACACATACACACACACCTGAGAGCGCACCTAGGCACACCTTCGCATTAATTAGCAGCAACAAGAATTAAAAAATGTTGCCAACATTTAGCGACAGTCGCCAAAAATTAAATGTCATTCATTTGTTTTGACTCTCAAGTTACCAAAATTACTTTTCATACTGTGGGTTTGTTTTTGTTCTTGAGACTCTCGGCATAATTAGCTGAAGATGGGATCGTTTCCCATTAGAATCCATGTTGGCGTTGAGCAGAATCAGCTCAAGGTTGAACCCAAATGAACTCTCTCGGTTTTGTGTTGGGGCAGGTCCAAACGTTCAACACTGATGCTTGAGTATCAGAATTAGCATATGCGTGGGCTTTTCTCAGTTTCATAACACTTAAACAATAACCAAATTTAAAGTCTATAAAATGTTTACGTATGCTAAATAAATATTTTTCATTTGATTGGAGCAGTTGATTATAATCAGTTACAAGTGGTTTGTGCCGCTTTGCAACTTCCTCTTCCGCATATGCATATTGTACTATTTGGCCATGTTAGTTCTGCTCTTTCTTCTGCATATGCTAATATCAATTGGTTTTTCATTCAACCCATTTCTAACTTCATGCAAAATCAATTCAAGAAGCGTATTTTATATTTCTCTTATGATTTCAGCTGTCAATATCTGAAACTCATTATTCATGCTGCCAGTCACGTGTGTAGTTATTGCAGATATTCAGCCAGATAGTGGTTATATATTTTATTCGGGCGGTTTTCTAATTACAGTTTTGTGGCACAATGAAGCATTAAGCATTCTGGTCAGAGATTTGCGAGATAATAGAGAGACGAGAGACGCTGCTACTTGATTGCAATCAGAATGTTTGGTTGTGTTGTGTCCCTGATTGAGGCTTGCGTCGAGGGACGTAACGCGGCGCGGGGGGTTGCAAAAAAAAAAAACAAAAAAATTTGCAATTGAGAGATAAATTTACGCACCAATTGCGTTTGGGACAAGCCGCTGAGCCAATCAACTAGAATGCCGCAGCCGAAGTGCCCATAAATAACGAGAAACTTCAAAACCCGAAACAGAACTTATCGATATATGCGACCATTTAGCTATCGATCAGTACAAGCAAAAACTATTTAAATGCTACCACAAACAGCACTTCTCATAAGCACTTTTGCATATTAAAGTTGTAGATATATATATATATATATGCATGCATTAAACTTAAACGTGGGAGCTCCAAAGTGTTTGGCCATATATCAATCGACAGCTAAATCGAAAACTGAATCAATCGCCAAAAGTGTCGGCAAAACAACAAATGAACAAATCAAATAAATGAATATGGTGCAATTTTGATTGATTTATAATTGAATGTGAATTGTTGATAAGATTATGATAAACGACATTCATATGCAGCCCCCAGTCGAGTCTTATTTTAGTTTTTTTTTTCTGTGTTTCCAGTTAACCCGGCTTGGCAGCTGACGTTGACGTTGATCGGCGTTGACTGGCCAAAAAAAAATAAACTGAAAAACAGGTTAACGAACCATAATTATGTGGCGGCCAGCAGCTGATCGGCTCGCGGGTCGGGAGGGCAGTTATTCGATGGCAGACGGCATGAATCTGTTTAACGGTTTGCCTTTGGCGTCGGCGGCATTCGCTTCGTTTGCCTCCAGTTAGCCATAAACCCGATAGCAATCTGAAGAAGTAGGGTAGAACTTTTTAATACACTATAGTGTAAAAGGAAGTGTAGGTTAAAGAATAGGTAGTGGAAGGAACAAGGTTTTTGTAGAGAAATATTTTGTTTATTTTTTTAAAAATATTTTCTAAGATTTCTTTAAATACAAAAATAAAATCAAGAAAATATGTTACATAAACTTTAATCAATCTATATTCGGATTTTTCAAATTAAATCAAAAATGTCAATAATTGAATATTCAAATTAAAAAAATTTCTAATCTCACCAAAAAATTTATTTATTTTTTACTTGAAATATTTTCTATGTTTTCTTAAAATTCAAAAACAAAGCCAAGAAGAAATTTGTATTATCGAAACCGAACTTAAACTAAGGATAATAGTGTACAAAATATTCCACTTTTTTTTTTTGGTACATTAATTATATATTTTTTTTTTTTCTAAACTTTAACCTATATTCCGATTCAGAAAATAACCAGAAATTTGCCAACTTCCCAAAGCGTTTGAC
Source organism: Scaptomyza reducta (assembly GCA_035044485.1). NCBI lineage: Eukaryota > Metazoa > Arthropoda > Insecta > Diptera > Drosophilidae > Scaptomyza > Scaptomyza reducta. Next base: position 76,651 of record JAWNNV010001120.1, on the reverse strand, counting down.
ATAGTTCACATACCTGATGAGCTCTCGTAAAAAGTATTCAAGTCATAAAAAACGTATCGGCAAATCGTCAAATTGGCATCAAATGCATAATTTTGGCCGTCGTATCGATATCGATTTACATTTTTGTCGTTGGTTTTTCTCTCCATCTCCGTCTGTGCTTTTGGCTAATAATAAAATCAATAAACGCACATTGAAAATTGCATGGCAATATTTGAAAATTGTTTCTTTTTTTATACCCTGGACCCATAAAAAGGGTAATATGGTTTTGTGCAAAAGTATGTAACAGGCAGAGGAAAGCCTCTCCGAACCCATAAAGTATATATATTCTTGATCAGCATCAGAGACTATAAGAGCAGATTCGGAACAGAAGCTCGCCTAATCCCAAGGCAGTACAAGTACAAATTTTCGATAACTCTTCCCGTTTCCGATATACACATGTTATCGATAACAACAAAATAATGATTTTGGAAAACTTGGAGACGCAGCTTGAAATATTGGACCAATGAATGAAAACCTGTGAAATTTTTATTGAAATCGGTTGAGAAACACCACAGATATGGAACATTGAAGTTAAGTCAAGTATGCAGTATACGTATACACACACATACTGACAAGCAGTGACCGTACGCGTAAAGTATAGGTTGCAGGGAATCGTCTAGTCGGAATTTCTCGACTTGAGACTTCTTACTTGGTTTTTTTTATGTCTTGAATCGATCGCCTGCTGTGGATATTAAATCGAACAGGTCGTCGGGTTTCTGTTTCTGTTTCAGTTTCAGTTTCTGTTTTGATTTTGAAGGCGGCGACATTTAATTGCCAGCCTTTGAGATTTTTCGCAAGTTACAGTTAGTTTTGTACACGGCGGTCTTGGGGCCAAACCGCTCACTCTAAGCCCGAGCTAAAGCTGTAAGTTTTTTGTCACTAGGAAATGGTTTATGTGGCAGTGGCAGCAGTTGAGTTTTTGTTGTTGGCTGACTTTTAATTTAAACAGGAAATTATGAATGTTGAGTGCAATTTGTTTATGCAGCTGCTGAGTCACATGCCCCAGCTAAATTTGCGAAGCGAGCGAAGATATTGAAATATGTTCGCGATAAAAGTTAATTTACTTTGTGTACGAACGTACGTTGTTCGTTGCTTGTATCTATTTTGATGGCAAATATTTCACGCTACCTGGCTAACTTATAAGGCGCCTCGAACCGCGTCAGTGTCTGTCAGGCATCATTAGCTCCGACTCTGGCCAAAAAGGAGTTAATTCTTGAAGTTGAAGTTGGCAGTCAGAGGCTCGGTCATGGTCTTGTCTTTTCATACATTCAAACTATATTGTACAAGCTGCAATCGATAATTAGTCATGTGTGCAGCGAATACTATATGGAATGACTTGACTGACAGATGTCCTGTACTTGTTCTATACCCTTTGCCTCCCTTGCGTCCATCTACCAGTTAATGGCAATGAGAAAATTGCATTGTTGGCCCCGCTTTTGGTTATTAGTCATTGATATGGCTAAGGCTTTTGTTGCCGCACCTACTATTTGCAGCCTAAAGTGTAGTAACTGCATTTGAAGCTGTAGCTGTATCTTTTGTAACTGAATTCTAGAACTGCTGTCAAGTTCTTGTCATCGTCAGAGGGCAAACAATGGAACAGCTGTCTTCATTATGGTTTGTCCACATTCGGGTTTGCCTTAATATATATGGGTTATTATGCATATATCTCTCAAAAGCAACTTTATAAAGGCGGCTTTCAACATAAAGAACTTGGCTTTTCGTAAAATTCATTCATTCGATTTATACGCTTTCATTTTGCGAAAGAATTATATCGCTTTGGCTTATAGCAGTCAGTTAGTCCAACCGAAAAGTTGAAGACATATTGATTAGGGCGGTCTTTACCTTTTTCCCAACCTTCATAAACTTCCATCTGATTAACATTATTGCGAAACATGAGTTTACACCAAGTTTATTGAGCTGTGGATCCAGCTAGCTCTAAACTTACAACAACCAAGTTTTAGGCTAATGAGCTGTCTGCAAACTCTTCTGCCTTCCAAATTGCTTGCTCATTAGGGCCAAAATCAGCATCTTGCAAGACTTTAAACACATTCACTTGCTGCTCTTTCTCATTTTAACAAATATTCCCTGACCTAACCCCTTTTCAACACACACACACACACACACACACACGCAGACACACTCGCATTCATTTGCATCGCTGGCCAGCTGGCAAATTAATTACCAGAATTGTTTAGGGGCAGAGGCAGGTACGAGGGGTAAGCTGTAAAATGCTAGTAAATCATTTTGAACTTGACATTCAATGCGTCGGAGCCGCGCAAGCAAATAGTTGTTGTCGCTCCACGTGACGCACAACAACAACAAAAACAACAACAACATTAACAAAAGCAACATCAATTAAGTTTTTAGGTTTGAAAAGTGGACATCAAAGAGCATTCGAAAAAAACATGGCAACAACTATTTGACCAGAGCGACATGATTTAATGAGCATTTATGCAAATCAGTTAACAATTGTTATCCTGCCTGGACTGCCTGTTATCCTGCCTGCTCATCCTTTCTTTTCACTCCACTCGTAAATCATTCGATGCGTGGTGTTTGCATTTTTCCGACACATTTCTGTTTGCCGCGTGAGATGGGCCCATTAGGTACAAACGGCGCTTACTTTCTCTATGCGTGTGTATTTGTGTTTGTGTGTGTGTGTTCGTGTGGGCAGCAGCTCCATCCTTCGTCCCTCCTATCGAATCAATTGAAAACCATTCATCAATGCACAACACTTTTGAGCTGCATTCAGGCGTAAAAAGATGCTGCCCAAAACCAATTTTCACCAAGTATCCAGCATTTTTCTGCTTTTTAAAAAAATACTCTTGAGTTCTTAAGGGTGTTTCACATTTGTTACGCAATGTGTAACACTGACGAAAATATAGATAAGTGTTGTTGCACATCTATTCGCTTGTGATTTATGTTGAATTTCTTCAAATTTATCAACTTTATAGTACTAAATCGTATTTTAAGAATTTTTTAAAAACATTCTGTTTCAAAAATATTTGAAATGCTTAAAAGAGAGATGTTTCTTCTATAATAACTATTTTAATATTCGAATTGCAGCTTTCATATATTTTTAATTTTTTTTTGCTTAATTTTCTTAACTTCATTTAAATCATTTTATATGCCTTCTCATATTTGTGTTTGTTAGAGCATTTCGTATTCGTTATTATTATTACGGTCATTGGTGTTGTCGAAGTTCTTTTTCAGTAGCTAACGCTTGAGCTGCTGTTTGGCCATGTTTCTGGGGATGGTTGGTTACGCTCGCATCATCCACATTTACATCAACAGCAACATCAACAACGGCATAAGGTATCGACAGGGGCTCCGATGAGGCATACCGAAATCTATTGCGCCTCATCAATTTTGCAACAATGCGACAGGAGACACGACAAAAACGCAACCAAACTGCTTTTCCTTACGTGACAAGCTGGTCACAATGAAACAATTGTTTGGCCAGGTCGGCATGATGATGATGGGGTCTGCTTAGGGTCTCTCTCTTTTTTTTTTGTATGTTGCGGTTGCCTCGTTGCCTTTTGCTGCTTATTGATTTTGTTGGTATTTGCTTGCTTTGAATTGGTTTCTTGTGGTAAGCGCGTGAAATCAATTGGAAAATGCACCTTAATGATTTTTCGAGATTTTCGCTTTGCTCGAATGAGCCAACTGTACTTGAGTGGTTTCGTTTTCGTTGCATGCAAATCTGAGAGAGTGCGGCATGCCACGCCCATTTCCTTGTAACAACTGTCGCAATGGAATGTTATTGCATTCGAATCATCATTATCGGCACCCCAAGTGGCCCATATAACAATAAAACGCAAAAGGGTGCTCCTTAAGGGTTGTGTCCTTTGCCCGAAAGACAATGACTTTGTGCAGTCCTTAGACAGGGAGAGAGAGTGTATCTCGCTCACAATCAACGATAAGCGTCTTGCTGCTGGCATAATTATGTCAACTTCTTGAAGTGCCGACATTGCCATCGCCCATTAAATCCACATTGAGTCGGCTACAGTTACCTTTCTGGTTCTCGTTCTCGTTCTCGTTCCTGTTCCTGTTTTCCTTCTCGGTTCTTTGGGCGGAAGTGCGCCTCTTGCAATTCAAAAACGATCAAGCGTAACTATGAGCACGATATGATGAGCTCGTAATTATGGGTGTACGTTAAGAGCACACGACGGGACATGCCTAGACTAGCACCTATGTCGGGGTTGTATCGATACAAATGTGTGTAAAAGGTCAGCAGCTAGGGGATAAAACTTAAGAAATGAACGGGTTCTGCGTCTTTTGGAGCAGTACGTTAAAGTATGCTGTTACTTCAGCTTGTTGAATAGATCTTTTAGTCATAACATAGCATTAGTATTCGGTTCTTAAGCTGTTGAGGATTAAAGGTCTTGGTGAAGCACCTCTAAGTTCAACATCCTTTGAGCTAAGCTCCCGAGAACTTTTGGGAACTAGATCTAAGGATCCTGCCAAGGGTTAAACTGATTTTTTTGTGATATTCACAACGTAAGAGTTTCCGCGATCTCTACTACTATATCTAACCTCAACTCTCTAAATTTACTTTTACTTTAGGTTATATCCCGACTAGACTATACCCTGAACTTCCACGTATGTGTGTGTACGTGCATACATTCTTAATTTCAATTCACAGATTGTCATTATTTCATTTAATGTTTGAAACGCTTTTTTTTTTTTAAAAATAACATTTTGATTAAAGTCTAGGTCATTGGCTATATTGCTTTTCGTTGTGGTTTATTTCGGGTTTGATGAACTTATCAAGACGAAAACAAGTAAGAAGACTCTAGTCGAGAAATCCCGACTAGACTATACCCTGAACCACATATTTTAAGCGTACAGTCAGTGATTGCAAGTATGTATTAATTTCAATGCTCCATATCTCCGGTGTTTCTCAACCGATTTCAATACAAATTTCACAGATTTTCATTATTTCCTTTAATGTTTAAAACGTCATCTCAAAGTTTTCTAAATTAAAGATTTTGTTGTTATCGATCACATGTGTATATCGGAAACGGGAAGAGTTATCGAAAATTTGAAACAAACTTTTACTGCCTAGGAATTAGACAAGATTATGTTCCGAATCTAGAGTCTCTAGCTCTTATAGTCTCTGAGATCGACGCGTTCATACATACGGACAGACGGACGGACATACAGACGGACTATATCGACTCGGCTGTTGATGCTGATCAAGAATATATATACCTTATGGGGTCGGAGATGCTTTATTCTGGCGTTTCCCCAGAAAATATATATGTGAACAAGACGCTTGATCTGTGGCTTCGTGTTATCACACAACATACGTATATAGTAGCTGAACGCACAGAAACGTATATATACATTATAATTTATATATTATACCAACATAGTCATTGAGTAGACAGCATCAGACAGCTTATTTCAGTTCAATTCCAAACGCGAGACGAAAAGGAACAAGAAATGGAGCCTTCTGTAAGTTATTAGCATCTAGAAAGTCAAAGGATATTTATATGTATCCTTGCGAGTCCTTTCTGATTCTTACTGGTTTTTAATAACAAAAGAGACTTTCTTTCGGTTATTATTTTTTTGCCATTCTCAACATGGAAAAAAGTCGCTTTTATTCGAATTTCGCTGATAATAAGTTTTAAAATGTAATCTTCTCTTTCAGGTGAATAAATTCTTGCTGGCTTTTAGCCTCTGCTTAGCCGTTGTGTCTGCTCAACGCGATTATAAATTTCTAACGTGGAACACCAATGGACAACGCTGGCCTGAAGTTGCCAATTATTTGGTTAACTACGATGTGCTGTGTATCCAGGAAGCCGGTGTGTTGCCGACCAATTTTGGCGCGCTTCAGGGTTTTCCCACGTTCTATTTCAATGTGGATAATGACATCCAGGGAAATTTTTACGAAGAACCGTATTTAGATGGTGGCGTTACAGCTTATACGTTTTTACATAATAACGTTCCATTCTATATGTACTACTATGATGTTCACGTTCAGAATCCTCAGACAGCTATACTAAACAGAGATACTCGCAAGCAAAACTTAGCTATCATTTCGCGTGAGCAGGCTAGCAAGGTCTATATCGTAGCACCACATTCCAGGAACGAAAACAGAGTTGATGTCAATAGACCAACGATTGGACTAGAACTATCAGAGTATGTGGTCTTTACAGCACACTCAGATCCATCAAGAACTAACGAAATCAACGATACCATTGGAAAAGTTGCTCGCTTTATGGCCCGGAACAATAGATGTCAATGGAAGCGATGGATTATCATGGGCGATTTCAATGCCGAGCCAAACAATATTGATATGCCCTTAGCTTCCAGTGGTTGTTTCATCGAACAAGTAACGCCCGCACAGGTCACCAAAGCCGGAAAGCCACCAAAGATAGGAAGAATTATTGACTATGGTATCTATGGTGGTCTACAAAATGCAGCACGTTCGCTTTACGCGAATACTCTGTCGGGACAAGGCCACAGTGATCACTGGCCCGTTGAAATTCTACCTGTTCGTAGGAATGGTTAAAAATATTTTTAAAATAAACAATTGCACAATGTGAAAAACTTTTGGAATGTATGTTGTGCATTTTTGATTTGATTCTTTTTCAGCACACTTGAGAGTATAGAAAATGTTCTCTGCTGATAAGCGAAAGTTCAACAAATATATTATATTATCAGTCTTCAGCTAAGAAATAACTTCGACCTGCGAATACTCTAAGCTTACTTAAATTTTCAGAGCTTTGTTTGTTATCTAAAACAAAACAAGAAGGCTCTAGACCGAGAAATCCCGACTAGACTATACCCTGAACTCTATACTTTACGCGTACAGTCAGTGCTTGTAAGTATAGGTGTGTGTACGCGTATAGTGTATACTTTCTTAACTTCAATGTTCTATATCTGCGGTGTGTTTCAACCGATTTCAATAAAAATTACAATTTCGTCTAATGTTTCACACGCCTTGACTCAACTGTTGATGCTAATCAGGAATATATATACTTTATGGGGTCGGAGATGCTTCCTTATGCCGGTTACATACTTTTGCACAAAACCATTATACCCTTTTTACCCATTTTCAATGGTAAAAAGGGTACACAAAAGAGGCACTAAATGAAAATTATGCGTGAGCCCAAAACACTCACGACAAGGGGCAAGGCAAATGTAAAAGCTTTTAATGCCCACAAAATGACTGTTGCTTTTCCCTTTTCAGGCAGGTTGTCGTCGGGTTAAGGTTGGACCTACGTCCAAACCGCCCACCCGACAAAGGACCAAAAGTTCCTTAACTGAAGGCGGTGACAGTTTTTGCTGTAGGGTTCAGATTTAGGATTTTTTTTGGCGAAACGATTAATATCACTTAATTAAGGTGAAAATGTAGACGAGCGACAGCTGTCAAAAATGGGCGACAAAATCGGACGTATCAAATGCTCGAAGGATAACCCAAAATTACGAAAAAATGCCAGAGAAAAACAGGAAAAAAAATGCTTTCTCATTATTTATCACAGTTTTTCGTTGCAATTTTCTTTTATTTTTTTGTGGAAACTGGATAATGCAATTGTGCATGAAAGTTGTTTCGCAGGATTAGGGATTGCTGAAAACATATATTAATTGTTATTGTCGTTGTGCAAAAGGGGAACAAACAAGAACAACGGCAATCAAATCGCATTTGCCGTTATACCAAAAGCGGATCTCTGATGGCAATCAATCAGAAAAACAGAAAAAAGGTCCTTTCAACGAATTTTTTGTCCCTGTTTTTTGCTGGGGGGATGAAATCAAAATGCATTTAACTTTTGTGGTAGCGCTCGGCTTTCTGGGCTCGTGTTACTGCTTGGAGAACCGCCCTTGTGCCAAAAAATTAAACTGCATTTATTGCCAAGTTGAAACTTTGGACATGGTCCAGAGCTGGGCACGTGTCCTGTTTGTGTGACATTGATTAATGAGGACTCAACGCGGTAAGTGCAGATACGATTGAGCAAAATCTGATGTTGAGTGTGTTTTTGTCTATTAACACAGCACGATTAACACAACTTAAGATGACCTATCACGACTGACAATAAGTATTGCTAAGCGTAGCAAAAACGATTAAATAAGCATGATAAAAATGAATGGTGCTTGTATGGTGTTTATTTATTAGACAATAGCTTTAAGCTCTGAATTATTAACATACATTTTTTTTTATAGAAAAGAAGTTCAAGAATTCTTTCTTGAAATCATAGAAACACTTTTCAGACATTGATATTTGATTACTGATAACAAGTCTCACAATATAATATGTTAATGCAGTAACCCAGAAGATTGCTTTCAAGCTATTATTTATCACTACTGAATTCCCTAGGAACTCTTACTCAAGAAACGAAAGTATTAGGAATTCACTACTGAATTCACTAGGAACTCTTACTTAAGTAACGAAAGTATTATGCTATTATTTATCACTTCGTTTAACGTTCACTACTGAATTCACTAGGAATTCTTACTCAAGAAACGAAAGTATTAGGAATTCACTACTGAGCTCACTAGGAACTCTTACTCAAGTAACGAAAGTATTAGGAATTCACTACTGAGCTCACTAGGAACTCTTACTCAAGAAACGAAAGTATTAGGAATTCACTACTGAATTCACTAGGAACTCTTACTTAATGATGATAACAAGTCTCACAATATAATATGTTAAAGCAGTAACCCAGAAGATTGCTTTCAAGCTTTCAGCTATTATTTATCACTTCGTTTCACGTTCACTACTGAATTACCTAAGAACTCTTACTGAATTCACTAACTCTTACTAAAGAAACGAAAGTATTAGGAATTCACGACTGAATTCACTAGGAATACTGAAAGTTTTAGGAATTAACTAGTGAATTCACTAGGAACTCTTATTTAAGTGACGAAAGTATTATGAATTCCCTAGGAACTCTTACTCAAGAAACGAAAGTATTAGGAATTCACTACTGAGCTCACTAGGAACTCTTACTTAAGTGACGAAAGTATTAGGAATTCACTACTGAATTGACTAGGAACTCTTGCTTAAGTAACGAAAGTATTGGGTTTTATCGAGCTGCAATCTGTACAAGTTTAAGTGGGGTTAGCTTGGAACTCAACTCAAATGCAATTTAATCTGCTTGGCATTTGTGGATTTGCCTGCTGCACTCATTTGACAAGTGCTTTGGCTCAAAAGTTGTTCCTGTTGTTGCTGTAGTTGTCACCCAGTTGTTGTTGTTGTTGTTGTTGTCTCCGTTGTCACTTGTCTTCGTTGTCTTCCGTGTTGCACTTTGTCAGACTGACTGGCTATAATGTTACATTTCAATGTGTGTGTGTGTGGGTGAATGTCACGGGTGTGTATGTGTGCGTGTGTGTAAGTGTGTTTGTGTGCCACTAATGCATTGAAAGCATTCAACCGAGCTCATAAAGATAATGTGTCGTTGCTGCTGCTGCTGTTGCTGTTGCTCTTTTAGTATCGATAACAATGGGCCCGTTAATTGAATTGGATAAAATGTTATTTTGAGTGACTTTCTGTGCGTGGGCTGACGTAAAGCAACTTGCGATTTGAAGGTCGTCATAAAATTGTAATGTTGTCCGGCGGTTTTAATTGTGTTTTTGGGCTTTTTGTATTGAATTTCATATGAAATTTAAATGGTATTGTAAGGAGCCAGAAAAGAGACAGCAAACCCTCGAGTTTTATTATTTTTTATTGTTTGCGAGACAATAGTTGAAGTTTTATGCTCCTGGCAAGGTTGTCTTTTGTGTTTTCTTCTTTAAAAAAAGTAGCCAATTGTTTTGGAATTTCGATTATCTACAATCTTAACTTTATTATTGCTAAAATACAGATACATACAATACGGTTGGTTGTACATAAAATTAGTCAAACAATCTACTAACAACTTAAGACCTAGCCAATTATCATAAACATATTTTTATATATATCATACTATATCATACAAATAGCGAGCGCGCGTTTTTGAAAGATACATATTGAGAAAAGATAAAGAAAAATATTTATATAAATAATAAGATAATAATATGTATAAAAATTCACATATATATATATGTATGTAATGTACATTCAGCTACAGCACAACTTTCTAGGATTTGGGCTTTCGACTTCGATTGGGATTTGTTCGCACCGAACGTCTTGTTGTTATTGTTGTCATCTGTGGTGTTGTTGTTGTTGTTGTTGTGGGCGCTGTTGTGGGTGTGATTCTCATTGTAGTTGTCGTTGTTGTTGTTGTGGTTACCACACGCGCACTGGGCCGTTCACGATAGACGCACATGATCTCATCGGCGGCATCAGGACAATCCACTCGCTAAAAAGATGGGAAAAAGGGAATGTAGGGATATCTAAAAAGACGTTTCCCATACTTCACCTACCTTATCGCACAGCTGATTAACGGTAATACATTTTCCACTCACACAACGCAGCTCATGCGCCAGACAACGTCCGGGAGCTCGAGTGGGCGTGGCCATTGTACTAGAAGTAGTGCTGATGGTACTAGTACTGGGCTTTGTAATGCGTTCCCTTTCACGCTGTTGAGCCAGAGCCGAAGAGGGTATGGCACTGGCACTCCTCGTAGGCACTGTGGCTGTGACAATACTGAATTTGCTGCCCGTTCGATTGGCTCTCTGGGAGGAATACTTGAACTTGGTCTCCGAATCGCTGGTCATCATAATCTCCTTGCTGTCACGAAAGTTCACTGAAAAGTAAGGAGCTTAGATAAAAAAAAGAAGGAAGGACAAGGTAAGCGCTTAAGTAATGAAGCTTACCAAATCCTTTGGGCCCACTGACTGGTTCCTCTGAGCTTGCATTTAATGAAACCCCTGGAGCTGCCACTTGATGCAACTGAAACTTGGTCTCAGTGCCAGCCTCCTCGTCTGTGGTAGCTGTAATATAGGTGTACATCTTCTCATTTGTCTCGTTGGGTGAGAGGAAACTGGCATAGGAAAAGACGCGCGGAAAGGCGTTCAACTCTGATTCGTCAAAGGGATCTGTATCCCCGGAACCATAATCATCACAATCGTCCTCATCGCTAGCATCGAAGCAATCATTGTTCATATCACAGCGCAATTCCTCTGCAATGCACTTCTCATTGGAACGACAACGGAATTCCTCGTGCTCACAAATCAGACACTGTTCATCCTCATCCTCGCCACCGGCACAATCCTTGATATTATCGCATTGCCATTGCTGGGGAATACAGCTGCCGTCATGACACTGGAACTCATTGCCATAGCAATAGTCCCGTCTACGCGTAGGATCCTCACACTTGTGCGTCTCATGCACATCGGGATACTGCGTGCAATCGAATAGTTCACTCAACTGGTCCGAATTGGCAATGACAACCGAACAGGCCTCCAGTACAGCTAAGGAGGAACGACTCATTAATAACAGACCCTACTTCTTTTAGTCTCCCTACCTTTACATATCCTTCTGCACGGCGGCAGCTGGCCAATATGCGCAGGACGACACTCGGGCTCCAGGGTGGCACAAACAAACTCCACAGCACGAGCCGAACAGTTGGCATTGATGAGTTCCTTGTACGCCTCCATTGAGACGACATCCCGTGGCGCTCCATTTGCCACATTGCTATAGGTTAGATCGTAGTCCAGAACACCCTGACACATGGGCAAGGCAGTTGAGATACAAGCACTGCCGCTGCTCGTTGGTGTCGTTGTCATCGCCTCAGTGGGTCTGCCACTGACCAGCGAGGGTGGCGGAAGAGTCGGAGACACGTGCGTTAATAGATGCACATTTGCAGGCGGTGTGGATTGTGGCTTGGGCAGAAGCTGTCAAAAGGGACAGAAAGAAAAGGTGATGAATGTGGTTGGATAGGTCAATGAGTCTTAAGACTTATTACACAATATAAAGTGAACATGAGGTGTTTTAATCTCGAAGGTGTTTTTCCGAGAAACTTATGGTATTAGAAGGTTTTCTTAAACTTACATCCTTTAACAGCTCCAGCATGCGCTTGTCATGTTCAATGGGCACTCCAAAACTATTCTGATGACCGGATGTAAAGCGTATACTATCCGCTGGTAGCAAGACATCATCATAATCATCATCCCCTTCCCCAAGAGTATCCTCCGCAGTCGCAGACATTTCCGTGGTATGCTCCCTGTTGATATCGACTGCTCTTAGTCGTGTTGTCTCTTGCACTTTGTTGGAATTCTCTGTTGTGGTTTTCGGCAACTCCGAAGTTGTCTCCTCAACCTCACCCTGCCATTCCGTGGTTGAGCTTGCCTCATAGCGTCGCTGAAGAAAACGCGCTCTTGCCACACTCACATCATGCAACCAAAGGCAATAGGTGATCAGTCCAAAGAAGAGCAATACACTTGCCACAAAGATGATGGGCCATCGAAGATATTTCCAGCGACAAGCGCGTCTCGCATAACCCATCAACATCAAAGTAGGTGAAGGTTTCTCCTGTTGTTTGCCCGTACCCGAAGATGCTCGATTTAGATAATAGTTGGCCGTCAGCGGATATTTGTAACGGCGTACTTGAAGTTCGGCTAGGGTCTCCGGACTACCCATCATGCCAATGCGATACTTTTGGGTTTCAGTCCAGCAGGATTCCACATCGCTGCTGTTGCTGTTGCTGTTGCTGTTGGTACTCCTCAATGTGGAGGCGCGGGAGTAGTCATCAGCCTTGTCTTCATCATCTATTGTCTGCACGGTTATATTCAAGCCATGCGGATATTTAGTCGGCTGACGTTTCAAACCCTTCCCGGACCCAGTTGTTGGATCGGCGGCATCTTCAAGCGGTATGTGTCCGTCCATCTCTTTATTTAGTTGTTGATGTGCAACAGCAGCTGGCTGCTCAGCGTGCCTCACCTTTTGTTACAGTCAGCCCCAAATGTCAATTGCCAGGCAGACGGATTACATAAGCACAGTGTGCCTTTTCTGTTTCGTAGCTGGGGGTAATTGCAATTGTTGCGTTTCCCTCTCTCAAAGCAGACGTTGCGTCGTCACTTTTGCCATTTGCTAATGTCAGACCGATCACAAGGAATCCGCAGAGCAGAGCAGCAGGCAGATCCAATCAGGGCCAAAAGATATTTCCTGTGTTGTTTTCAGTGCGGTCTCCTGCAAATAGCAATATGGGGAAAGGGGAAAGGAAATCGAATTGCAAACCAAAAAAAATATGCAATAAAATGAAAGTGCCTAACAATAATTCATTTCCATTTGAAAGTTGTCACTCGACTTGGACTTTGTTGCTTCTTCAATTACGCGCATTATTCAGCTGCCTAATTTACTCAGTTCATTAAATGCAACAAAGCCCCTTTCAGCAAACAACAAACAACAACAAAGCCAAGGCAGCAACAACAAATGACCACAAAAACCACATTTAGCTTCTTCAAATTGCTGCAATTTCTGATTTCAGTTTCCCATCCAATGCAACGGCAACGGCATCAACTGCAACTGCAACTGCAACCGCAATAGATAATCGCATATTGGCCTGGCCCCCAGATGCCCCAAAGCCTATTGCCCAATAGTTTAGAAAGATTAAAACGCGAATGGCTCTAACAAGTACTCTACTCGTGCACATTGGGCAAGCCAACGTTGAGTCAAGTTGAGTTTTGACTCTCAGCCGGCAACTGGCTGACTTTAGGCCAAAACCAAATGTTCGCTCAACTTGTTGGCCGAAAAGAAGCGGGTAAACAAAACACTTGAGATCCATAAAAAAAAAACTAACCCATACACTTACTTGACTTAAAAATTGTGCTTGTTTACTTTATATAAAAGTTGAATGAGAAACGATCGTTTAAGTACTTTAGTCTTTATGTGCCACAAAGAAGTTTAGTACTTGCAACCGGAACACAAGTTAATGAAAGAATAATTAAGAGAGACTACAATTTTAATGGTAGTTCACAAAGTCAACTTGGCGTTTAGAAGATTGCTGTGATAAAATCATGGGAAAAATATTACAAACATGATAAAAATAAAAATATCTTGATATAAAAAAGTATATATAAGATCACCAGTTATATAAGAGTTTGTATTTTTTTGATCGCCCCAACTTTCAGTTTCTTTCAAACAAGCATTAAAGTAACCATCTCGTATATAAAACTTCCAGTTAGAGTATCGCGGGATAAATCATTTGAGCTTAGCGGCTGGCTACACTTCGCTGAGTGTTGAGTCTCTCAGCTGCGTCTTCTTCTGTTTGATGTTTCCCACTTCTTGAGGTTTTTTTTTTGGACTCCCTGCCTGGCTGCTGACCTTTTCACTTTTGTTTTCATTTAGAGCCGTTGACTGGTTTTGTTCGGCTGGTTGCCTGTCTGCCCTGCCGTTGCAAAGTGTTTGCCACAACTCGTTGCAACTTAGTTAAGGCAACGTTACCACCAAAAAAAAAAACTACAACAACACAGCGCCACATTAACATCAACATCAACAGCTGTTCGCTTCGTTCGTTGCTCGGTTAATGAGCTGCAGCATAACTCTCGAATCTGCAGCTCTGTGTTCCACTCTACCACTCTCTGCCACATGCCCCCAATCTGCTGTCACGTACCCCTCATCCCATTCTCAGCTCCCATTGCACTGTGCAAAAACATTGTTGGGCAGTTATTAATAGCATCGCTTGCAGCATCATAATTTTGTTTCTTATACATTTGGCTAAGGTCAGATTGTTTGTGTGGCGGCAAAAACAGCTTAAATACAAAAGGTCACACTGTCTATTGACGGCTGTGCTAAGCGTTTTGAAGAACCTTGCTTTAGGGTCGCCTTGAGGCATACTAAACGGGTGTAACCCATTGAAAATACAGCAACCGCTGCAATTACGTATACAGCAAGCTCTATTTTTTGGTTTTTTTTGTTGCTCTTTTGGTTCGAACTAAATACACGTTAATGGGTTCCGCTGTTGCCACACAAGCGTGCAACCCATAACTAATTCGTGTGTGTGTGTGTGTGAGATGCGCGTGATTGAAGGCGGGAGAGAAAGAGAGAGAGAGGGCGCTGGAAAACTTTTGCGGCTAGTCAGAGGCAGTTTAAGTCGTCTAGGAAATGCGCTGTGATGTAGAAAATTACAAAAGCTAAACGATGTTTAGTTAAACGCTCTGTAACGGATATATGATCATTATCTGACTCCAAATATAGCCATATATCAATGTAAGGTATTCGAGTTGAAGGCACTCAAACAATCTTTGGAAGCCAGGAACACGAAAAAGTTTTTGAAGTTGGGTTTGAAGAGGAAATATGAAAATATTATCATAACAAAATATTTAAAAATACTTATCTTGGAAAATAAGAAGATTTTTATAACACATTCGACTTAGAAAAAATTAAATATTCCAGATTTTAAATTAAATGTTCAAATATTTAAAAGTTGAACGTGGGATAAAAACTTTTTTTTTTTTTAAAAATTAAAACAGTATAAAATAAATTAGATTTAAATGTCAAAAAAATCCAAGAAAAATATAAAGCTCCTGAATTTATATTTCTTAAAAAATTCCAACGATTTAAAGAATGTTAGTGAAGTGAAAAGAAGTGAATAACGATTAAAAAAAACTATTATAAAGCATTCAAACAACTAGTCTAAGAGCTCAACAATATTCCACAGCTATATAGTATATATATATTTGTAATATTTCTCGTTCAATTCTAAGGCTATTGGCAAATGTATTTACGTGTTTTTGTCGACGCCTCTCACTAGCTAGTTACAGTTACTAACTGCTTTTAATCATAGGTAACTATCTACATTGTAATATCTAGCTATTGAGGTGTTGTTCATGTTTGTTGTGTACTAGTACTACTAGCACAATGGGCCATTGGAGGCAGTCATTTGGGCAATCATTAGAACACCTTTGAGCAATGAGTTTACGCCTGAATGCGCCATAAGCTGGCCACCACAAATAGTACGACTAGTGGCTAGTGCAATCTTCAATCTAAGCTCAATCTATTGCACCACACACACACATATTTGAGACTTGAGACTCGAGAGAGACTTGATTCGCATAGCGACTGCTACTAACTGGCATAGCGACCTATGCACCACATTCCTGACATGGCTAGCGACTAAATTGCATTGATTACACGAACTTGTTGCGGCATCAACAACAGCAGCAACAGCAACAACAACAACAACAACAATTGCAAATGCCAGCCAGGCATTGAGCTGCTTATAAGTTAAGTCATTTGGTAGCTTTAATCTGCGACAGAAGCACAGCTGAAGCTGCAACTAAAGCTGATGCTGAAGTTATTTTGTATTTTTGTTAAATAAATTGTTTATGCTTTTTGATTTTATTTCAGCTGGAAATAGTAAAGTATCTGCAAGATGTGCGAGGTGAACGAGCAGCGAGCTAAAGTCTCAAATTGGCCAACTGTGTGCTTAAAGCCATCAACTGGACCAGCAGCTGCTTCAACTGGCGGGTGGACACACATACACATACACAAATTCTGTTTGTTTGTTGCTTTGTGTGTGTGTGTGAATTATGGCAGTTAAAACGACTGACTATATGGTCATGTTTGTGCATGTTACAATTTTGTAAAGTAATTTGCTACTTGTCTGTGTATCTCTGTATCTCTATCTATGCATGTGTCTGTGACTGCGTTGCAATTGCGATGCGTCATGGCAGTGAATAATCGATAATTGAATGAGTATGCCAAGGATGTTGCACTTGGGGGTGAGAAAAGTCGACCTGAACTCAACTCAAGTGTGATCGATCATAAGTAAAAGACTGTGACTCGACTGCGAGGTTAACTGCAATCAAATGTGCATTTACCTATTCAATAATCGATCATAGGTACTAAGTGTACTTGAAGAGAACAATGTCATGAACAGGCAAAAGAAATTCAAATGATACATTATACAGATACAAAATATATGCAAAAATATATCTAATGAAAATGTTAAATGACTTAAACAAACTTTATTTTATATGCATAACATAGTTATATGTCAGCAGAATTTATTATTATGATTTTTAATAGTTTGTTTAGTAACAATTAATTTTTTTTCATAATAATTTTTTTTTGCTCAAGTTCAGAAATGAAGAAGAATTAATCACATAAATGCAAAAACCAATTAAAGCTCTGAAGTTTAATGAGATTCTATCAACTATTATTAATAGATACGTTTTTTTAAAAATATTTTCTACATTATAATCACTCAAACTGTTCCATTTGGTATAATTATAATAAAATTTATTAAGTTTTTTTTTTTTTTTTAAATATTTTCTACATTCTAATCACTCAAAATGTTCCTTTTGGTATAATTATAATAAAATTTATTAAGATTTTTTATTTTTTTTAAATATTTTCTACATTATAATCACTCAAACTGTTCCATTTGGTATAATTATAATAAAATTTATTAAGATTTTTTCAGCATTTTGCTAAATCAATAAATTAGATGTCTAAGTTCAAGTATGCACAAAACAAAAACACAAAAAGTTCAAAATTAATTAATCAAATACCATTTTTTTTTATTTTAGTTGTTTAATACTTTTATGACCTAAAAGTATATGAATCGTCTATAAGGTGTGCAACACTGCATTTTTTATGTACCGTTGAAAATCATAACGATTAAATAATATTTACGAGATATTCAACAACGAATACTTTTCAGCTAGACACGAAATGCACCTCAAACACCTTCTGAAGCATCAAGCTTGAGCAAAAAAAAGATAATCAACTTGTCTGAGAACTTAACGTAGTTGGATCTTCTGATGAATTGCGACTCATTATCATTACAATTACAATTTAATGATGATTAAACCGACCGTCGCTGTGTGTCAATCAGCGATTGCAACATCACTTAGACACTTTGGTCTTATTATTTCGATCTCTGCTCGCCGCTCAGCTGTCAGACTCATTTAAATAGATTTGTAATTAATTCAGCTACCAGATTTGCGAATATACCTGTTTGAAGCTCTCACAGTGTATATATATATATATATATATATATTTAAGCAATAAAAATCATAATGATCACAGATCACACGAGAACCACACACTTGACGCTTTTCCACGCTTTGAATTTGTTTCTATTTTTTTCTGTTTTTTTTTTTGGGATCTTCTGCGGTTGTGTTGCGACGACGAGTTGTTGTTGTTGTTGGTTTAGGCCATGTTTGTTGCCATGTTATATGGTAATCCAATGTGATTGCAATTCTTTTTAATTAAAATGCGCAAACTTCAAATATTTTCAAGTCGTTATTATAATTATTTAGTTGGTATTTTGTCTGATTTTTTTGTTGTCGATTGCTGATTGCATAGTGCAACTACACAATTTGCTGTTTGTTTGTTGTTGTTGTTGTTTTTAGTTGCTTGTGCGATAATTACAAAAGTCATAATTTGCATAAACAAAGAAAAAAAAAATGTCGATAGTTGAGTTTGGCAAACAGCTTGAACCTTGCACGCTAACCAGCTACGATTTGTTAGTAACATATGCACTTGAAGATACAAAATGTATCTACGAGTTGTACTTAAGCTATTTACGATTTGTTCGTAACATATGCACTTGAAGATACAATATGTATCTGATAGTTGTACTTAAGCTATTTACGATTTGTTCGTAACATATGCACTTGAAGATACAAAATGTATCTGATAGTTGTAGTTCAGCTATTTGCACTTGCTGCTTAGCTCAATATGCATTTTGTAGTACTATTTGCATATGATTTAAATCAATATTTAAGCACTCAAGTTGCAAATTTGTTCACTCACTTTACGCACTTGTTGTAATTGAAGTTATTGTTGTTTGAGCGGCCTAAACACACGCGCGTCTCTTGGCCAAAAGACAAGACAAAGCTCCGCACGTTTGGCTGCCAAAATAACGACTGAAACCTTTGCCAGTTGGCCGATTGGCTTGAAGACGCCAAAAATAGCTGAAACTGAGCATGCGCAGCCGACACTAACTGCGACTGCGACTGCGATGTCGTCGCCGACCGCAAGCAGTGATATCTCTCTTTTTTGTTTGTGGTATTTGTTATTCTTTCTTCTTCGTTGAAGAGACGAAGACTTGAAGCGGCGCTTTGGAGTTCAGCTCCGTTTGACTTTCGGTTTCAATTTGATTTCGCTTTCGCGCTCCGACTCGATTTGAGCTCTGGAACTGAATCTGAAATCGGGTATTGTAAGCCAGTTCGCTCTCTTGAGCTTTGGCTCTTAACTGGTTCGCCAAATTGGACTCTCTTAAGGTTGAAGTTGCAGCATTTCAGCTTCATGTTGCAGTCAGTGGTGCACTGTGTTAGCTGTGTTGTTTACCTGTGTTTGCCACCGCCTGCGCTTTGCTTTGTTTTTGGTTTGTTTTTTTTTTTTGGCTGCTTTTGGGCATTGTTGCCAATATTTTAATGGTGACGTTTATGTTTAACTTATGATGCCATCTTTCTCTCGCATGTTTGTGGTTGCCTAGCTGCCTGGCTTGCCTGCCTGCCTGCAGAGTGGGTCATTACAGTATTGTTTGTGTGTGTGTGAGTGTGTGCCTGTTGCCTGCCTGCCTTTAGATGCTCGAAGCGTGCCTGAAAGAACGTTTTATGTTTCGTTTTTTGTTTGTTTGTCTAAATATTTTTGGTTGCGAAAAATTGTTGCGCAGTTGTGGGTTTTTTTTATGTCGGGTGGGAATAATAAATTTAGCTTTTAAAAATGTGGAAATATTTCGAGGATGTTTGACAGCTTATTAGGAAAATGTTGCTGAGCTAGCTTTGCATGGAATCTAATACTAATTAAAAAAAAATAGTTAGAAACATAGAAATAATATACAAAAGAAAATAAAATAAAAAAAGTGATAGTGAAAAAAATATAAAAAATTTCAAATCAACTGACGAACATTAAAAAATAATTTATAAAATTATTTCATAAAAAAAATATTTATTAATTAAAAAATAATAATTAAATAAAAATAAAAATATTACTAGGTAGTTGTTGCTGAGTTATCTTTTCATGGAATCGTTAGGCATGACATTTATAATAATATAATTATTAAAAAATGATAGTAAAAAAAAAATTTCAAGAAGAAATGATAGTGAAAAAAAATTTCAAATCAATTGACGAACAATAAAAAAAATTTTAAAAATTAATTTAATAAAAAAAAAATTAAAACAAGAATAAGAAAATAAAAATATTAATCTGAATCTTTAGTCGTTAAATTTAGAATATATTATATTGTAATAATTAAAAAAAATATATAATATAATATATATAAAATGTTTTAGCATAGAAATAAAATACTAAAGAAAAGAAAAAAAAGTGAAAAGAATAGTAAAAAATAACAAAATAATTTTAAAAAAAAATGTAAAAGAAAATTTTTGTTTTTGATTAAAAAATTAAATTAAAAAAAAATATTTTATTAAAAAAAGTTAAAACAAGAAAACAAAAATAAAAATATTATGAAGTTGTTGCTGTAATATCTTTGAATGGAATCTATATTTAAAATATATGATATTGTCATAATTAAAAAAAATAGTTAATAAAATAAAAGAAAATAAAAAAAAAATTTAAAAAAGTTATAGTCAAAAAAAATTACAAATCAATTGACAAACAAAAAAATAATGGAAAAGTTAACGAATTAAGGAAAAATTTAGGAAAAAAAATTTTCATAAAAAATGGAAAACGAGAAACAACTAAATTAAAAAACATACAAAAATGTTAGAAGAAAATTAAAACAAGTAAGTAGGCTCTAGTCGAGAAATCCCGACTAGACTATACCCTTAACCCTATAATTTACGCATACAGTCAGTGCTTGCAAGTATGTGTGAGTGTCTGTATGTATACGCGTATAGGGCATACCTTCTTAATTTCAATACACCATATCTCCAGTGTTTCTCAGCCGATTTCAATAAAATTTTCACATATTGTCTTTATTTAGTCTAATCTTTCAAACTGCATCAAAAAGTATTCTAAATTGAAGATTTTGTTGTTATCGATTACATGTGTATATCGGAAACGGGAAGAGTTATCGAAAATCTAAAACAAACTTGTACTGCCTAGGGATTAGGCAAGCTTATATACCAAATCTGGAGTCTCTAGCTCTTATAGTCTCTGAGATCGACGCGTTCATACATACGGACGGACAGACGGACAGACGGACGGACGGACAGACGGACAGACGGACAGACGGACATGGCTATATCGACTCGGCTGTTGATGCTGATCAACAATATATATACTTTATGGGGTCGGAGATGCTTCCTTCTGCCTGTTACATACTTTTGCACAAATCCATTATACCCTTTTTACCCATTTTCAATGGGTTAAGGGTATAAAAAAAATAAAATAAAACAAAACCAGAGTAAAAAATTTTAAAAAATTATAAAAATGAAAAAGATAAATTTAAAGAGAAATCAAAAAAATTAACTAACTTATTTTATCTTGACAAATATCGCTAAAGATTTTTCTCCCCATTAAAGATTAAACTGTTGCATTTTATAGCTAAGCTCTCTGCAAGCTTTATAAATATTCAATCTAAAAGATTTATTCATCCTCGCCGACTCTCGATAGTTGCTGCCTGTCCTCCCCACCAACCCACCCGCCCACCATGCACCACGCCCACTGCTGCAGCAACAACATTTAATACCTCCCACCCAGCCTACAGTTGGCACAATTTTGCGGTCGTGGTCGGCATCTTGGCCCCAGTTCCATGGGCAATTGCCAACAGTCTGGCGAGCTGACTGTCTGACTGCCAGACTGTGGCAAGTGGCAAGTGCAACACTGTAATTGGCCCAGGCCAGAGACTCACGACTCTGGTGACTCTGAATCAGGCTCAGTGCACGACCATAAAGACGTCCAAACAAACAAACCAAAAAAAAATGTAACAAACGACGGAATCGATACGCAATATTTTTATGGTCGGGGCCACAAGGTTAGTGGATTTATGGACTTCTGTGTGTGTGTGTGTGTACAATTGGTTGTTGTTGTTGGTGTCCGGTGCGTTTGTTTGTTGTTGATTTTGTTTCATTGGCTTTTTATGGCTGAGATTTGCAATTATGAATGGTTTTTTTCAGTTCGAGCTGCATTCTAAATGTCAATGTTATTGCACGTATCTATGAGATACATTTCGTTGTTGTTGTTGTTGTTGTTGCTCGCTGTGTTGCATTTTGCGACAGGCGGCTGTCTTGTTGTTGTTGTTGTGTGCTCATGTGGAATTTCCGCTATTCAAAACACGAACGCGACGCACCTTAAAAGCCACCGACTCCACACAGACTCTAAAGATACAGCTAAATAATAATAATACAAATTTCATGCACTTGGAGCTCATTGAGCGTCATGTGTGTGTGTGCGTGTATGTGTGTGTTTGCCATTGTGCGTTGGTTGTTGGTTTCTTGACTCCAAGCTTAACTGAGAAATCAAATCAATCATTTTGCACGGAACGCCACGAAAAAATGCAATTGTTTTGAAGCAAGGTGGGTGTGCGTGTGTGTGTGTGAATGTGTGTGTGTGTGAGTGTGTAATTGTACTGTTATGACAGCGTCAACAAAGCGCAGCGAATTAAAGCGTTTAATTAACACAAAAGAGCTCAACAACAAGCTTCAAGAGACAACGTTAAAATCGCTCATACGCTCCGTTGAACTTCGAATAAAACGCACAAGGAAAATATTTCCAGACGTATGTGTGTGTGTTGTGTGTGTGTGTGTGCCAAGGTGTACCAAGCGCATGATTAATTGTGTAATTGAAATTGAATTAAAAGCGTGTAAATAAACGAAAAAAATGTTCAAAATGTTGGGGATGGAACTAAGAAAAAGTCGCAGCCGTTAAATTGAAGCAATTGGACGCTGGGAAGTGAAAATTGAGGCTCACACACACACACACTGACAAACACTTTAATTGAATTTATGGTAAATGCAAATGAATGAGAAAGAGCAATAAAAAAATCAACAAGCGCAAATTGATTGAGGCGAGAGAAATATGCAAAAAGCGAGCCAACAAAGAGGCAAACAACCAGCAACAACAAAAGCAACAACTTTTGTTGCCGTGGCGCGATTACGATTAAACACGCTTGTAAATACTGGATCATAAAAAGCAAGGCGAAAAATAAAAGGAATAAAAACTGAAACAGAAACAGAAACTGCAACCGTAACTGAACTGAAAAGTGTGCAGCACGAGCCTCAACTTGAGATAATCTCCGTAAAGTTCAGAGCAAAGGCGACCCGGGAAAGACGCTGCCCGAAACAATACACAATCACCACAAAAACAAACTCCACACGCAGCTGGAGTCGTTGAGCTGCGGGTCATCTAAGCGCACTAAAAGAGATTTACAACATTATGGCCGTAGATAGAGGAAACCGGAAGGATATACCGATAATAGCGGGAAAGATCTCCTGCGCAGAAAATGAGGAGAAAGTGAAGAGTTCGTTAAGTTTGAGTTGAAGAAACGAACAAAAATAATCGGATCAAATTGGGATATAAAAATTGGAAAAAACTCAAGTTCAATGTCATGAAAACACACAAAAGTTAATTAACAACATTTTCAACTTACTTTACAGTTACAATAAATATGAAAAAATATTCAAAAGATAAAAAGAAAATCATAAAGAATAACTCCACAAGCATAACTAGGTAATTAAATAAAAGAATAAAGAATAAATAAATAAAAATAACATAAAAGAAAATAAAATAAATAAACATTAAATTTCAATAAAATCGAATGATTTTAAGTTAATTAAAACTTTTTTAAAAACGGCTAATTAAATAAAAAATTATTAAAAATAAAATAAATAAACAATAAATATCAATAAAATGTTTTAAGTTAATTTTAACTTGTTTAATAATAGATAATTACATAAAAAAGATTTAAAAATAAACTAAATAAAAATTGAATTTCAATAAAATCAAATGGTTTTAAGTTAAAAAATTATTAAAAAATAAAATAAATATTAATAAAATGTTTTAAGTTAATCATAACTTTTTTAATAATGAATAATTACATAAAAAAGATTTAAAAATAAAATAAATAAAAATGGAATTTCAATGAAATTAAATGTTCTTAAGTAAATTACAACTTTTTTAAAAAAAAAGTAATTAAATAAAAAATTACTAAAAATATAATAAATAAACACTAAATTTCAATAAACTTAAGTTTATAAAAGCATAAAATTATATTTTAAAATTAAACAGAAAGGCAATCAAATACAAAATTGACAGGTAACAAGTTAATGAAAGCAAGAAAATAAGAAATAAATTCTGTTATGTGATTAAAAAGAACTGATGTTTATTCATTGAATATCAAAGGATTTTCTTATGTACTCTGATGAAAGACACATTGATTGCACCATCAACTATTCTACTTAATTGGAACTGCTTAAAAATTCTTAAAGTATTTTTTTTATTTATTAAGTTTATATATCTAAGAATGTTTAAAGTGGCACAAACAGTTAATTGACAGAGTTAATTAAACACAAACAAATATTCTATTTATGAGTTATTGTTTAAATTGGCTCATTTTACAATCACTTCGAGTTTAATTTAATAAATGTTTCACAGTTTTTAGTATGCTTAGTTCTGACTATACTTCAGAAACTTTAAGAAACCCATATGCCTTATATGGAGTGTAGCGCACTTTAATGCTTGTGCCATAAAAGTTAAAACTTTTTATACCCTGAACTCATTTTAAATGGATAAAAAGGGTATAATGGTTTTCTGCAAAAGTATGTGACAGGCAGAAGGAAGCAACTCCGACCCCATTACGTATATATATTCTTGATCAGCATCAACGACCGAGTCGTTATAGCCATGCTCGTCAATCCCAGCGACTATGAGAGCTAGATACTCCAGATTTGGAACATAAGCTCGCCTTATCCCTAAGTAGTACAAGTTTGTTTCCAATTTTCGATAACTCTTTCCGTTTCCGATATACACATGTGATCGATAACAACAAAATCTTGAATTTGGAAAATTTTGAGATGACGTTTTAAACATTAAGGGAAATAATGAAAATCTGTGGAATTTTTATTGAAATCGGTTGAGAAACACCGGAGATATGGAGCATTGAAATTAATACATACTTGCAATACGCTTAAAGTATGTGGTTCAGGGTATAGTCTAGTCGGGATTTCTCGACTAGTGCCTTCTTACTTGTTTCATTTGCTTGCTTTTTGCGTTCAATTGAATTTGCGTGCTGCTCAGTTGAATGAGTAATGTCCACACTGATGAGGAACAGGAGCATGGAAGTAGCTGGCGGTGCTCGTTGTCGGGGGTGGAGGTGGTTCGGTGTGGTGTCAGTGTCGCTGCAACAATTACATTAACGCTATGGCAAGCAAACGATTCAATAGCCAAAGCCAAAGCTAAACAGAGACAGAGCGAGCGAAACGGATACAAACACGAAGCCAATCATCCACACAGATAGTACTTGAAGCCACTCCACCAGGCACGAATGTGGTGTGCTGGAGTGGCTCGCTTTTTGTTTTTAAAGAGAGCGAATCTAAATCGGAATCCGTGGCTTACATATTGCGGCTGTTGTTATTGTTTTTATTATTTTTTATTCGCATGCACGTTTCTTACATACCAATCTGTAATTTAAGTATAAATAAACTGAGAGCCATGTGGTTGTATGTGTGTGTGGTGTGGTTGTGTGTGTGTGTGTGGTTGTGTGTGTGTTTGTGGTCAAACGAGTTTAAGAGTTTATTTATGATTGCTTTTGATTTCATTTTAAATAAAATCATATCAAAACGAGCACCACCAGCACACCACAATGCCAGCGGGTGGTGCGCGTAATTGCCCGCAAATGTTATGCCGGGCGGTGGGGCACCAATTGACCCACCTAGATCGCTTGCTGCCTAATACAGTTGTTAAACAAAGATACCAATTTATGTTTCGAAGTTAGCAACTTCCGCATTTGGCCCACATACACACACACACACCAAACACACGATCGACATTCACATTAAAATTAAAAGCCTTGCGTGAATTTGTTCGCATGGTATTTGCACTCATTTCATTTTCGTAATTCCCTCAGATGAGACTCGTTTCGTTTTTCTCTCTGTCTTTCTTGTAATTGCCCTCCGATCATTGCGTCGGAGTTTGCATTTTAAGTGAGTCTGGATTAGAGATGAGGCGTCCGCCTTTTTTTTGTTCAGAGTTGAAGAGTTGATCCAAGACACAGCACGAGGTATTTAAATGTTGCAGTCGTGTGTTAGTCTGCCTTTTAGTTGTTGTTTTAGGTCGTTGTCTGTAGTTGTTAGTGATGGAACTTTGTGATCAAAAATATCGTATATCACAATTTGAAGTTTATTCATTATTCTAAGTGCTAAACGACGACTTTGTCTTCAGTTTTTAGTGATGGAGCCTTGTGATAAAAAATTAAAATAAATTTTAAAAAATATCGTATATCACAATTTGAAGTTTATCATTATTCTAAGTGCTAAACGACGACTTTGTCTGCAGTTGTTAGTAATGGAACTTTGTGATAAAAAATTAAGACAAATTTTTAAAAATTAAAAAATAAAAAATTAAAATTTTAAAAATTATGGTATATCACAATTTAAAGTTTATTCATTATTCTAAGTGCTAAACGATGACTTTGTCTGTAGTTGTTAGTGATAGAACCTTGTGATAAAAACTTAAAACCAATTTTAAAAAATTAAAACAAGTGATTTTTGTTGCAAATGTAAGTTTTAAATGGAGTTTAAGAGAGAACCATATTTGTGTTTGATAGAATTCTATGTTAAAACTCATTATTGATTCATTCCAATTGCATTTCGTTCCAGTTCCAGTTACAGTTGAGTTAAATATTGCTAGACCTTTAAGCTTTAATGCACCTTGAACTTGCTAGCTTTTCCATCTCAGCTTCAGAGAGATAACTAAGCTAAAGTTTCCATAAGTAATGTATCTACAGATCCAATAACTTTATCGTGCTTTGAATTCACCTTCACCTCAACGTGTCTCTCAACTGTCATCTCTAGCTCTGAGCCTCACTCAGTCTCCGTCTGTTATGTCTGAAATCGTTTCGCCTGCATTTTGTCAGCTATTTGCACAATGTGCACGTTGCTTGTACTCATACACGTATCTACTATAATTTGGCTCGTTTTTTTTTTGTTTTTTTTTGGTTTATTGTATTGTACAGCCTTATTGTGTGAATCCATGGTAGAGTCGATTCAAAACTCCTCCTCCTCCTCTCAACAAAAGTCTTCAAAGTAGCGCGCTTTGTTTGGCAATTACAAAAATTTTGTAATTTGTGCGATGCGCCGCGGGATTCTGTTGGCGTCGCTTGCGCAAAACCACCGCACCGCCCCGCCCCCAAACACCCACAACCCTCTTTTGGGAGACAATAAAAACTAGTTAGTTACCCGCATATATGGTAATCCAGTAATCAACAACCGATCTCGAATAGAATGCAGTCCATACTTTTCGGATGCCTCAAAGCATTTTTGGGCGATAATTGAAAGCCTTTTGGCGTAGAATGTCAAACAGTTGAATACTTTCCCAAAAAACACAAAATCTATCGAATATCGATTACTGAACCATTATTTATGGGCACACCTTAAATGGTTGCGCTCTATAGTTCAATTTGTGTGCGCGGTAGCATATCATTTGCTTAATGTTCAAAAACCCTTTTGTTGTTGTAGTTTTAAAACTTTGATCTGCATACAATGCCCATTGCGGGGAGTGTGGGGGGAAGTTTGCAGTTATTTTTGGCATCCATTGTTGGCTCACTTGAAATGTGTAGCATTGAGCTACAAGACCCCTCGCTCCCCAAAAACCTTATGTGATACTAAACAAGATGATATTGCGGTTTTCCTAGCCTCTTCGTTTCAAATGGGAATTGAATTTGGATTTTTGAATGCTGCTTCAACGAATTCAATTGCCGGCTTAAGCTTGATGAGCTTTGGCTGCTGCTGTTGTTAGCCATGAAATTTGCATAGTTTTGGCCCCAAAACTGGGCGCGAGGCGGGGCCGGCAATTGAAAAGGTTAAATTTAAATGGCATTTGTGCAATGTGATGCTGCCAAAAGAGACGAAAAATAATCCAGCAAACAATTGAACTGAACAAACAATCAACGGGGGCCACAGAGAGACGCCACAACAATTGAATTTGACAGCCGCCGAAACAAGTAGGATGATTTTGTAGTTAAAGAGTACGTGGTGATACTCAGCAAATAGTTTTGAAGAGCTTTAATGCAATAACAAATACAATTTGGTGAGTTTATCGATAATTGTTAGTGTACAATCGATTTCGCAGATCGTTTTATGTATGAATTTTTATATTAATCTTAAAAAACAGACAAGATGCCAAAAAGTACAGTAGATAACAGAAATTGTTCGATAATAATCGGTAATTAATCGATAATTAATCGATGATTAATCGATGAATTTTTATATTAATCTTAAAAAACCAACAAGATGCCAAAAAGTACAGTAGATAACAGAAATTGTTCGATAATAATCGATAATTAATCGTTACGTATTCGATAATTAATCGATAACTAATAATTTTTTGTATCACGAAGCTTAAAATTGATCATCATTATCATCTAACCTCAAAGGTTTCCACATATACCCATTTTTCCAGTCACAACCTCTATATACCCCTTCGTAATTAACTTTTAACGAGTGGAGGGTATATAAAGCCGATAATTTTGCTGAAAAATTAAAGTTTGCCAACTTGTTTAGCGTATAACTAACCGTTGGGTTTTAATTTCAACTTGTTTAGCGTATAACTAACCGTTGGGCCTTAATTTAATTATGTTTGTCTAGTCTATTAAATCTGTTTTTCTTTCGGCTTCTTCGTCTCAGCTGTTCTGTTTTGATTGCTTTAAGAATGTTCGTTTAACCATTTATCATAATTTGTGGCCTTGACTTGTGGTTCGCTTTTGGTATCTCTTTTCTTTTTTCTTAAACATTTTATAACGACTTTATTTCCTTAACAACGTTTGAGCAAAAACAAAACAAATGATTTCTGTGCAATGTTTATGAATCATACCGCACACTGTTGCCCCCACCCCCCACTAAGGGGGGAGTGTCCACACCTAACCTTGACTTCGCCGGTCTTTTGGCACATGCCCTGATTACCACCATCATCATTTCTCAAGCTTCCAAATCTCTCGATCGCCATTGCCCAGCCCAAAAACAAAAACACAGCAGTGTGGTGGGCTTACATATCTTTCCGTCTCCACCTCTTGCGCTGCACCCCCTCTCTTCGCAGGCGTGGCTCTAAGCAAGATTAATGAAAACATGTGCCAAACAAATGCGAATGCGTAGATCGCTTCGACTTACACACACACACACACACACACAACATACAATTCGAGTGGCGTAATTGAACATAACTTGTTGTCGTTGTCCCTCGCTGATTACCAGCCACTTTGGAGATGGTCGCGTGTTCGAAGAGTTACAAACTGAGATGACACGAAAATAAATTACTTCCTGTGGTTTAACGATATGTTTTCGTATGTTTATGTTAAAAAAAACATATGCCTTAATGAGATTCATTTAAAATGCTCTGTTTGATTTTTAAAATGTGAACTTTTGCTATTTAACATGCAAATGAGATCAAATTAAACCAACTTGCAATATGTAAATATGAATAAAAGATTAATATTTGGATTAGTAATTAAGCAGGTTATGCAGTTTTGTGGATCAATAAAGAATTATTTCAGAAATCCATTGAAAATAAATATGGTATTAAGAAGAAATATAGATTAAGGATCTTAAGCAGCGGTCGGGGAACTTTTTTAATCATTACCCCCAAATATTTTTGTGGATTTGAAATTACATATTGAAAAAAAGAGCAAAAAAAAAAAATTAAAAAAAATAAAAATAGGTTATCCCTCTTTTTATGGTGGGAGATAGCGTGCTAAATTCTTTAAGTTGAAAAAAAATACTAACAGGTTTACAAAATACCAAAATAAAAATATTTACTTTTTACTCACAAAAGTTTAATTTTTACCCCCAGAAATTTCACTTTTACCCAAAAAGGGGTAATTTAGTCCTGTTCCCCGACCGCTGATCTAAAGGAATCATACAAAATACTATAAAATAATCAATAGCAACTTGTATAATCCCAAGCAGCTTGGAATTCGCCAAGTTTTCAAGCATTAAAATGTTTGAGCGTTCAAAAATGTTTGTGTCCAAGAAGTAAGCTTAAAAATATGACGTTCATAGTGTGTTTAGCTCGTGTCACGCTCCCACCACTAACTGCATTCGCCAAGCCGCTAACAGCGAGGAGTGTACGAATAGTTACTGGCCCCCGGACTTGGAGTCAGATTAGCATAAATTCAACGACTTGTAATTGTCAATACAATTGCATGTGTAATTTTAAGTGTGTGTGCGTGTGTGTGTGTGTGATAAATGCAGTGTCTAGATGCCGGCAATGCGACTAATGAATACATTCGGATAGGAATGACGGGGCCCCAAGGTGCCGCTGGGGCAACTAGCAACAAGCTGATGTTGTTGTTGTGTGGGTTGCGGAGGGATCGTTGGCTTTATGGGCTTGTCAATTGGCATGCAGATTCAAAGCTCTTCATATATGTGTATGTGTGTGTACACACAAAAAAAAAATATACTTCTTTTCATTAGTCATTTTTGATTTACTTTTTGACTACTTGTACACAAAATCAGAACTCGCAAAGAAAATTGATTTCGATTAAATATTCATAACTCAAATATGTCCCTAATCAGTTTGCTGTTGTATTCTTTCAGTGTACTTGCAAGTTATTTATTAACTTGAATCAGCTGATCAAAAGTTAAAGCTGTTCAGTTGAAGGCGAGGCAAAACAGTGTGAGAGAGAAGGACAGAGGGAGAATGAAAAATAACGGCATCTAAAAACTTTGACAGAGAGAGAGAGAGCAGGACAGAGAGAGTATGAATAATAACGGAATCTAAAAACTGTGACAGAGTTGCCAAAGTGCTTGCCATAAAATTGCAAGTTGCACTTATGCATGCGTGCCATTATTATTGTTGTTGTCGTCTCGCTTGCAACAATTAGAGTCTAATTGTTTTGAAGTCGCATTTGTAATGCTATATGTTGTTGTTGTTGTTGTAATTGTGAGTCACGAAATGCATTTGAAATGCTAAGCAAAGCAATCGCTATTATTTCGAAATAAACGCAACATTTGTTTTTTGTCATAGTTTTCCATTTTCGTGCGTTTGACTTGCTTCCGTGTCATTATGTTGCAACAAGCAGGGACTCTTTGGGAAGGGGGAGGGAGGAATTGCAAGGCGTCCGGTTGTCGCCGCGCATCCTTCGCTTTGCCATTAAGCTGACAAATTGTTATCGTTACCGAGTCGCCCGAATCGTAAATTAAGATACAACACAGACTACACACAGCCGAACGCGAGCCTTTCACCCACTTTGGGCCACTGGGGCAATGCATCATGCAGTTGTCAAAAAAGTGAAAAAGCGTCTGGCTAAAGAAAGCAGCTGGAGCCGCAGTGAGTGCTCCACTTTCGGTTGCGTTACGCAATCCCAACACGATGTCTGCTTTGCCCAGACTCCACACACAATGTTTTTTGTTGTTTCGTTTTTTTTTTTTTTTGGTTTTTTGGAGAAAAGATACAAGAGTTGTGTTGACCAAAGAAGCTGGAATTGGAGTTTCATTACCAACCAAAAAGTGTCTGTTGCCTGCAGCTAACAAAGTTGTGATATAAATCAAATGTCTTGAAACAATACATCAAGTGATGATGACGTCGTCTTCAACTCCATCTCCATCTCCATCCTCAACTCGCCGAGTGCATCTCGTTCGCTAATGGCCTTTGTTGTTATTGTTATTGCGGTTCGAGTGCTGGAACAAATGTCAATGATATTGACATTTTCGTTACGTTTACGTTCCAAATCTTAAATTGACATGAGAAAAGTTCGAAATCACGTTACAGATTCCGATGCGGTTACCCACATATATATATATATATTTGTCCAAATGCAGAGAAGGGCACTCTCTTTTTGGCTTTTCGTAAACGCTTCCGCGTGCTCTCTTTGTTGTTGTTTTTGTTGCATTTGTTATTGTAATTGATGGCTTCGGCTTTGTTGTGCGATTGTGTCGCTGATTTGTGTGTGTTTTTGGTTACATTTAATGAGAGTTATTAGCGGTGTGAGCTTTGTCTGCTTTGTTGTTGTTGTTATCTAAGCCAATTAGGCATCTGGTTCACCCGGCTATCAAATGGCTGAATGTTTGTGGATTGACTTTATAAATGTTTGGATAACGCAATTACACAAATAAATTTTGGGTTTTTTAATGGCTTGGAACGTTGGATAGGGAATAAAATGTGTGTGGAAACGTTGCATCATTTGTATCTGTATTATATCATATATATTTTGGGTACTTTGGAATTTTGAATCTCGTAATAAGCTCTTAAAATATATATCGAAATATATATATATTGACTTTGATTTCTGTTTATTTTTATTTATTTATTAAGTTTGCTATTAAATCGCTTTTAAAAAACTGTTGAAAGAGCTTATACAAAATGATTTTAAAAATTTATTATTATATATTAATTTATTATTATATATTATATATTTATTTTATGTATTAAAGTTTAATACAAACTTTATTTATTAAAAAAATATGTTTAAAAATTTTCTAATGTATTTTTATTTTTTTCAAATTTTTTTTTTTGTTTTTTAGCTTTTTTAATAATATTTTAAAAAATATATAAATTACATTTAAGTGTCTCGAAAAAACTTTAAACTCATCTAAAATTATTTTTTTTTAGAGTTTACCTAAAAAACATAATACAAATTTATTTTTTTTTTGTTTTTTTACTATTCTTATAATATTTCAAAAATATAGAAATTCCTATTAAGTGTATCGGGAAAATTTTTAGCTCATCTAAAATTTGTTTTTATAGTTTTCGTACATTTAAGTAGGTTTTTAAACTATTTTAATAACATTTTAAAAATATATAAATCCAATTTTAGTGTCTTGAAAAACTTTGAACTCATTTAAAAATATTTTTTATAATAAAAAACTTCTTTTTAATTTTTTTTTGTTTTTATACTATTCTAATAATATTTCAAAAATATATAAATTCCTTTTAAGTGTCTCGGGAAAATTTTCAGCTCATCTAAAATTGTTTTTAATAATTTTCGCAAAACGGATAACAAAAAACTTTTTTTTTTTAAATTTTGTTAGCTTTTAAACTATTTTAATAATATTTTAAAAATATATGAAACCCATTTTAGTGTCTTGAAAAACTTTGAACTCATTTAAAAATATTTTTTAATTTGGTTTTAGTTTTTAAACTATTTTAATAATATTTTAAAAATATATAAATTCGATTTAAGTGTCTCGGGAAAAGTTTTAACTTATCTCTTAAAATTTTTTATAGTTTACCAAAAGCGAATAAAACAAAAAAACTGGCTTTTTATTTTTACTTTTCAACACTTTGCAATTCGCTGTTAAGTAAATGAAATAACCTTCATGCTAACAATCCATAAGCTTCGTGTTAACAATGAAGTAGTTAGGCCTACTCAGACAATCATCATCTGTCTTCGGGCTTTGACAAGAGCCTGGGACAACGTTAATTACATTAATCCATTGGCACGCGTCAACGGCTCTCGTTTAACTTCGATGTCTTCCCCTTGCTGTTGTCTCAGCCGCTGTGCGCCATGAATATCAAATAACCAATCAACGCATAACGATTTTTGCACTAATCTGAATGCAAAAAAAAAAGAAGGATGACAGGCAAATCAATCAATGCTGAAAGGTTGGCGAAGCTACCCAAATCAATCAAACTTTCTGTGTTCTCAACAAAAATATTTTAAGCTTTTTCTCTTTTGTTGTAGCTACTGTTGACTTGAGCCACGTGTAAGTTGCCATGTTTGTGAATGCCGCACAATGAGGCACGCACAAAAAAGTACAGAAAGGTGACAACAACCAACACTCCACCCCCTTGAAACTCACCCCCTTGTTGGCCTGATTAAATTTCATACAATTTATGCAAATGTGTGTTGGAAATTGCTCTACTGCTCTGCTTTCTTATCAGCAAATTAGCAACAGCCGGCTCTGTATACGATTGATTATCCCAAATGCAAATTGAAACTCAAAAAGAGAGAGACAGAGAGGCAGATAAAAAAATATCATTTGTCAAGTCTGGCAACAACTGGCGGCGGCAAACAGAACGATGATTAATTTGCAACGTGATTCCAGTTGAAGCTGCCAGGATTAGCAGTAGCATCGATATGTGTCCAGTTTTCACTGACCAGCTACTGTTTGCACAAATGTTTAAGTTGTTGAATCAACACACAGACAGACAGAGACAGGGGAGAGAGACAGGGAGAGGAGCGAGGCAGAGAGGCAGCGAGGACGTCGCGATAATTAATGATGATATGTAGGTAGAGCTGTTGACCAGACATTAGCATGATAAATGAGATGAGTTGACCAGCTAACTGGATGCTAATCCACACGCCGCATAGAATTGTGTAATATTCAACACATTTCCAGCTTTTAGCAAAAGGACGCAATAAAAAGTTGACAATGTTTTTAAGCTTTATTTGCATATGAAAATGTTAGCTATTTACATGAAATCAAATTTGAATAAAACCTTAGATCATAATTCTTTTTCGAATCCCTTGTGTGAGCTGTGTAAATCAACGGGGAACTTTTTGAATCATTACCCCTAAATATTTTTGTGCAAGTGACATTACCCACCCAAAAGGGAGTAAAAAAAAAACAAAATAAAAAAATAAAAATAAATATTAATAAAATATTTATGGTGGCAAAAAGCAAAAAAAAAAATAGCAAAATAAAAAAAAATAATAAAAAAAAATAAAAAAAACTAAAAAAATGTCATTTTAAGTTTCACTTTTACCCAAAAAGGGGTAATTTACCCCTGTTCCCCGCTGCTCTAAGTAATGAACGGAACAGCTTTATGGAATCGTTTTACATAAGATAAAGTCATAAAAAATTTTAAGTATAAACTTCCCTCTTTAACAAACATATTTCCTGACATGATACTAAAGCGATAAATACCCCTCGAAAAAGTATTTAACCTGCTCGTTTTATATAAGACAAAGTCACAAACATTAGGTATTAAAACTTTTCTCTTTAACAAACATATTGCCTGACATGATACACGATTTGATATATTAAAGCGATAGATACCCCTCGAAAAAGTATTTAAACCTGCTCGACAAAGAATCCCTTGTGTGAACTGTGTAAGTGTAAATGTGTACGATTCAAAATTGAGCTCCCGCTCGCAACATATTGTTAATGGTTGCATTGCTCATAAACGATTTGCCATACACATTGCGATCCAGGTTCGTGAAATTGTTGCCTCGAGCATAGGGCGGCAGCGCATTGGTGCCCAGGAAGTAGGAGCCGCGTGCTGCGGGATGTGCTCGATAGCCAAGCTCCCTTATTGTGTCCGGCGGACAGAGGTCTTTTATAAAACTTAACATATTCGGGCATTTGAAAGCCCAAAAGCCAACATTGGATTCAATCGATTCGGCAAAGTATTCAGCGGCACGCTTGTGATAACAAAAAAGTGCGCCAACTATTTGAAATGAAATGAATTAGTAATACATTTCGATAATACTTTGCGCATTAATTGTACGCACATTCCTTGGGGGAACCACAATTTGGCTGACTTAATCCCATGTTGGGATAGAAGTCGACATGCCCAACGGGTTGCACGAAACCATGCAGCATTATGTCCGTGTGAATGACGTCCACAAAATTCGCATCGCTTTCGTCGAGGCGTTCATCTTTTTTTGGGGTATGGAACAGCCCTTTAGATGGATTCAAGCCAGTTATACGCTGTAGTTTTTGATTTGTGAGCTTTTGAAAACGTTGGCCCGCAAAGCCGGCAATATGGGCACCAAGTCCAAAACCCAGCAAATGCACCGGCACGCTTATGTTGCCACAATCATTGACTACCAAACTGGCGAGAAAGTCGCCCAAGCAGCGACCCACAAACTTGGCATTATGCACAGACTCCTTGAGGCAGGGTTCTTTAACCAGCGGCGAAAAATCAAGCGAGAGCACATCGAGGTCCGGATTGCGTAGAAACAGTGGCACTAGCTCCTCATTCGGTGTTGTACTACGATTACCCCCAAAGCCGTGTAGTAGCACCTTGATCGGATTTCTAGTGTTCCATTTATAGCCTGATTCAACTTTAGCATAGGAGTCAGTATGGCTAAAATAAGATTGGAACATTTGGTAAAGTACTTCATGTGCAGTGTGTAAATGCTTACTAGAAGCTATTGAAATAGTAGGAAATATTTTGACAACTCTCGTCTTGCACCATAAAGCATTTGCTCATCTGAAACATATCAAATCCAACCACAAGCTCGACCCAAACACAGCCTTGTAATGAAAAACTTGCTGAATGGTTAAAAGTATAACGTGGCCTTATCGATACGCACCCAATATTAAGCACACTTTAAGCATTCTTCTCAATCTGCTGTGTTCAAGTAGACAACTAAAGTTCTTTACTTCAGATCAATAAGTTGTTGCATCAGCGTTTCCAGCTATTAATTCAACTTATTTCCTGGCTAGATTCCAATTAGTAACAGTCTTTTGTTTTTTTTACTTCTGATATGCATGGAAACTAAGTTGTTCCTACTCTTAAGTTGGCTTAATGATAAGAAGTTGTCATTTACCTATATGTTTATACCCTGAACCCAGACAGAAGAAATCATTTGCGATCCCATAAAGTATATATATTCTTTATCAGCATCAATAGCCGAGTGGATATAGCCATGTCCAGCTGTATCTGAGACTATAAGTGCTCGAGACTCCAGATTTGAAACATAAGCTCGCCTAATCTCTAGGCAGTACAAGTTTGTTTCAAATTTTCGATAACTCTTCCCGTTTGCGATATACACATGTGATCGATAACAACAAAGTCTTGAAATTGGAAAACTTTGAGATAACGTTAGAAACATTAGACGAAATAATGGCAATCTGTTAAGTTTTGATTTAAATCGGTTGAGAAACACCGGAGATATGGAACATTGAAGTTAAGTGAAGTACACACACACACTTGCAAGCACTGACTGTATGCGTAAAGTATAGAGTTCAGGGTATAGACTAGTCGGGATTTCTCGACTATAGCATTCTTACTTCTTTTTTACTGCAAACGAAAATCAAGTAAATGATCCAAGGGATACGCCAATTAGTTACTTAACTAGAACTTGACAATCCAAATCAAATCGAATACCTTACACCACCAAGAGTCAAAAGCGTTAATAAGATTTATGTATGCAGAAAGTTTAAGTGAAGTAAGAGCTTAAAGTTCTAGCTGAGCCAGCAACAGCGCTAAGTTACTTCTTCGTCATCAAGGTCAAGGCAACAAACTTGGCAAACATGACCCAATTCAGCTGAAAAGCGTTTGCAGCATTCTTAAGCAGCTGCCGCTTAATGTTTTCCTTTTCGGACTGACAGCATGTACGCACCTTAATGCGGTCACATTTGTGTTGATGGCAGGCGCCTTTTACTCAACCTCAACTTCAACTCACTCTTTCGAGCATTCAATACTTTGCCACACACTCGCATATTGGATGCGGCTCACGTGTGCCGCGGTTTGATGGCAATGTCGTTCATTGAATTACGCACAAGTTGAGCCACATCTCAGTCAAGTTGGCTGAAATGTTGGCAGACAAACGGGGCAGGATGCTCAACTTTTAAAGGCTGTGCTGCAAATTGCCAGCATGTCTCTCCAAGGGGCAACTTTTGGGTTCCAGAAGCTCAATGGCTTTTTATTGATAGGGTCTCGTTTAGAGCTTACACTGAGACAAACGAAAGATAACGAGTTATTTTTGGCCGTTATAGCTTTTCTCGCTGTTCGAAAATGTTCTGATGATTTTTTGGACTAACTTTTTTGTTAGTTATAATCTAAGAATAAAATATTTCTAGAAAAATATTTTTTTTTCTACGTATCGTTGAATAAAATATTTTTATTTTGCTTAAAGTTTTTTTTCGTTTTTTTTAATATTGTTTTTTTTTACTTTTATTTTTTATTTGCATTTTAAAATATTTTAGTAATCAAATACTTGAAGTAACTAACTTTTTGGACTAACTTTTTTGTTACTTATAATCTAAGAATGAATTATTTCTAGAAAAATATTTTTTTTGTACTACGTAACTAATATTTTTATAAAATATTTTTATTTTGCTTAAAGTTTTTTTTTGTTTTTTTTTTTTAAATATTTTTTTTTACTTTTATTTTTTATTTGCATTTTAAAATATTTTAGTAATCAAATACTTGAAGTAACGCACTCTGTTTTCTTTAAGTGTAATGTTCTTTCCAATCAACCACCCAGCTCAACACCCACCTGTTGGTACCTAGAACCTTCTGTTTCGCTGAAAATACAAACCAATTTTCAAGTTGCTCGTTTCTAGTTTTAAGTTGAAGTCTTGAGTTTGAGTTTGAGTTGGAGTTTGAGTAATTGCCCACGTACGCGTCGGCGGGTCTTTAACTTTTAATTGAATTCGATCGAATACATGTGATAAAATTAATTGAAGAACAGCGTGGAAAGTTACGCAGTACCCAACCAAATAAACGGGGGGGTTGGAAAAACAAACCCCAAAGAGCTGTGCTAAAAACCACTTGACCGAAAGTTTTTAATTGACTTTTGAGCATACGAATTTTCGCCAAAAGTGAGTGCGTAAAGTGTGCAAAGTTTGGGGTTTGTGCTTGTTGGCAAATGTTTGAGAGAATCGTCGTTTCAGGTAATTGATGTTGCCAATTTGTGTACGAGCCGAAAAAGTTTGTTGTTGTTGTGTTGCACAGTTTTTGCGGTTGTTTCATTAGCGGTTTATGTTTTGTGCCAACGAACAACAACTAGAAACTGGCAACTGGCAAATGCTTTTTGGCAGCTGCTGTTCTTGGGCAACATGTGGGCGTGGCGTGTTGATTAGACGCAACGCAGAATACTAACTTTTTGAGTTGCGTAGCAATAACTTTTAAGCAGCGGCAGAAATTTGTATTTGATTTATGATATTATTAAACAGTAGCTCAACTCAACGACTCAAGTTATATTTCGTGATAAATTGCAGACATTAAACAGTTAACTGGCAACTGGGTCTTAAAGTGAGAGCCAGCTTATGAACCTTAACCGCAAAACCAGCATCAGCCTCAAAGTATGCTACGAAAAATGTCTTCGGCAAGTTGGGCAAGAAGCATGTTAAAAGGAAAAGTCAAATTTTGTGTGGTTTATTTGCGATGCGCACAGGTAAAAGGTAAGCAGCAGCGGATGTGGCCAATTTTCAGCATTTTCATAACTTCCGCTCGAGTTTATGTGTGTTATTTTTTTTTTATTTATTTCCTCTGCGGTTAAAAGTATTTGCGTAAACTCAAGTGAGTTGCCTTCGAGTATCTTTTGGGTTGATGAAGCTACTTCCGTTTTCCGGTTTCCGGCCGCAACATCTGAAGTCAAAGACCTGTTTATTTATGGTTTAATAAGTCTGGAAAATCATAAACATAAATATGTACTCATGCAAATAACAATAAGCTGCCGTCTCGTCGCCCACACGAAATGATCCAAAGAAGCTGACTAATTCTGTGATTGTTGGCTGTAAAAAGCAGAATGTATTAAAACTCAACTTAATTATAACCAATTTGGATTGGATTGGCTGCTTATTTCATCAAAGTAAAGCTGAAAGCATCAAAGTAAGAGAACATTAACATTTTCAATATATATCTCTTGTGTTTTTACATTCCGAATCAACAGAAAGAAAGTCAGATAAGTCTCAAACACATTTTCATTCGAAAATATATATTGATATTCTAAGCAAGGGTATTGAAAAACTGAAGTTAGGGGTGGAGTTTGTCATTTCAATGGGTACATAGGTAGAAAGATGCATATGTTTGTGTGTTCTGGCATTAATGTATGCAAATGCGATGCCGTTGAGTTTTACTTTGATTATGTTGTTTGGCTGTGTATTAATATTATCCTTTTTTTCTGGAGTAACTTTACGCGGTGCACAAAATAATTTGCATAGCTCGAAATTGGATTCGGGATTGGAATTGGATTAAAACCATTTGTATGCATGTGTGTATGTTGATTTTTCGATTTGATTAATTACTGATTTGTAGATTTGATTGAACGCCAAACTTGTCAGTCAGTTTGAGAATAAATTGATTACTTTTTTGAACTTGATGCGCAGCTCAAATTTCAAGCGGAAAACAGCTGAAAGAACCAGAACTGAACTGACCAGTTGCATAGAATCAACCGCAGCTAGTCAAAACTCTAAACTGGTTGCAAGTACACACACTTTGGAGAGGCGTGTGGACACACAACAACAACAAGAACTCCGACAACTTGGCAAAATGCTTTGTAAATGAGTAAAAAATTGCGCGCAGGCGCAGAAAATGTAATTAAATCGAGAGCAACCAACGCCGAAAGCAACCCTTAAGCTACAGCCAAAGAGTTGGCCGCATGGAAAGTGCGACTGTCAGTTGGACTGACACAAATTCATCAATTTTGTGTGCGAGGCACACAATTCGCGCAATTAGACACACAAGCAGCATTAGCATGCCAAAACGTAACACAAAAGAATCGGTTAGTTATGCATTTTGTGTTTTTTTTTTGAGTTATGAAAACATTTTATTCAAAAAGGGGGAAAGAGTTTTTAGAAAATTGTTTTAACACTCAGAATATTAAATCCTTAGCTTCCAAATCCATTGTAGTTCAAAGAAAAACAAGTAAGAAGGCTCTAGTCTAGAGAAATCCCAACTAGACATACCCTGAACCCTATACTTTAACTTCAATAATCCATATCTCCAGTGTTTGTTAACCGATTTCAATAAAATTTTTACACATTGTCATTATTTTGATTCATGTTTCAAATTGCGTCTCAAAGTTTTCCAAATTCCAGATTTCGTTGTTATCGATCACATGTGTATATCGGAAACGGGAAGAGTTATCGAAAACTTGAAACATAGTTTTACTGCCTAGGGATTAGGCGAGCTTATGTTCCAAATCTGGAGTATCTATCTTTTATAGTCCTTGAGATTGACGATCATGACTCGGCTATTGATGCTGATTAATAATATATATACTTTATGGGGTCGGAGATGCTTCCTTCTGCCTGATACACAAAACCATTATACCCTTTTTACCCATTTTCAATGGGTGTTCAGGGTATAATAAGCCAAAGCACACATGGCTAAAACTGTTGACCAGTAGAGCGGATTTAACTTGTTTTTTTTTATATTTTTATTTTTAGATATTATTTAATATTTCTGCCATGCGAACGCTATCCATTTCCTCCAGTTTATCAATAACCTTTTCACTCAAATATGTTTTGCCACGCAGACTGCGATCCAGGTCGGTGAAATTGATGCCCCGAGCATAGGGCGGATGCTCATTGGTGCTCAGAAAATAGTTGCCACGTGCTGAGGGATGCGTTCGATAGCCAAGTATATCGATATTGTCATTGATCTCACATTCGTCTGCAATGAAGGTGTAGAGATTTTTGCATTGGAAACCCCAAAAGCCAGCTTTAGTCTCAATCGATTCGGCATAGTAATCAGCGGCACGCTTGTGATAGCATTGATTCGAATTGGCTAAGAGAACTGATTTAAAAACACACCTATTAAAAAAGCATGAGCTCTACTTACTATCCTTAAGGGGTCCACAGTTGGGTTGCACTATGCCCATGTTGGGATAAAAGTCGACATGCCCAAGGGGCTGCAGCAGACCAAGTTGAAATATATCCGTATGTATGACATCCACAAATTTCGCATTGCCAGAAGCGAGGCGTTTGTCTAGATCCTCGGTGAGGAACATAGCCTTGGCCGGATTTAAGCCAGAGATTCGCTGAATTTGTTTGCCAAACGTTAACAAATATTCTCCAGCAAATCCGGCAACATGCGCACCCAAACCCAGACCAATCAAATGCGTATCCTTCGTCCAGCCACTGTTTAGGAAGTTGCCCAGGCAGACCCCAACAAGTTCTATATATTGCACAGATTGGGTATAGCACGGCAGACGCACCAAACCCTCAAAGCCAATGGATATCACATCGATATCCCTATGAAGTAACAACTTTGGTCGTATCTCAGCATTTGGCGTGCTATCATGATTGCCATTAAAATCGTGTATCAGCACCTTCAGCGGTCTGTTTGCATTCGGTTTATAGCCCTCGATCTGATAACCATCTGGCTGCTGATAACTAACGTGAAAGTTGAGTTAAGTCAGTGAAGTAATCTGATCTAAAGTGCTTACGTGTAGAGCCAGAAGGTTACATTGTAACAGCTCATGTCCTCAGCATCAAAGCAGTTGTCCTGACTCAAATCTTCAGTACCAACAACAAGCTGCAAACATACGCATCCTGTGTAAGTAGAAGATATCAATAAGTAATACGTGGCTTTAACACTTTAACTTCCTTTATGTACCTAGCACTATCCACAGTTGAAACATTTTACTGCCTTCGAGTTGATAACTAATATTTATAAGTGAATATGCCTAGACTTTAAACAAAGTTTTCGTTATATAAGCTTTAAAAACTGATTTACTTAGCTGGAATCAATTCGCAACACTCTGTTAGCTTAATGCTTATTTCAAGTATAGATTCTCATTCACGCTCATATTGTTTTCTCAATTACAAGAGATCCTTGTATAATATTTCCAAGATCTTATATTTCTATACTTAAATATTCAACTCAATCACTTCAGATTTAAATAACAATACCAAGAGCTGAATTTAAACTTGAGTCAACTCTAAGTAACCCACCAACCACAATTCATAACGCATATATTCTACATACCACAAACCCATTGTCCCATACATAGCTTAGAGTAGTTCTTGGGGTCAGGAATAAAGAAGTCGTTGCACTGCTGATAACTGAAACGGAATGAAGTGTTTCCAGACGAGTGCAAAACGTTCCAAGCGCCGACAATAGCTTTAGGAAAAAGAAACCTTAAGAAAATTACATAAATAGGTCAGCAATTTCCTATCGGGTTTTTAGGGCTGGGGTTGCGAGAAATGCAAATGTCTCGCAAACACATTTTCCACTCTCTTGCGAGTTCGTTGTCTGTCTTTGTGCGTGTCAAAATTAAATCAAGTGAAAATAAAGCGCATAAATAAATATAAGAAAACGGGAGAAAAAAAAAACTATTTTGATGCTGTCGGTTTTGTCTGTTTGGTTTTCCTTAATTGTCCTTTCGAAAGGAAATAGAAAACTTGTTTTTTTTTACAGACATCATTCCATTTGATATTACAAATACGTGGTTAGTTTTTTTTTCGTAAATGCTTACATAGGAACATTTGTGAGTTGTTTGAGGACAAGAACAACCCTTAAAAGGGAGTTGTGTTAATGAAAAGTTGCAAGGGAACGTGTTTGAAATAGGTTGTGTGGAGTTTGAAGAAGTTGCTTGCAACATGTTTGAGTTGGGGGTTGTTTTAGGGTCCTGAACGAGTACGATCGGAGAGTTTCTTGTTGTTGGATGGGAAGAGGATAGAAGAAGATCAAAGGGAACATAAGAAGAATATATAGAAGTAAAGTTTGAATACGGTAGTTTAAGTTTTGAGTGAATTTATTGATCCTTTTAGTCCTTTAAAATTATAATATTTACATAACGAAAAACACTTTTTACTTTAATAAAACCTACTTTGACTTTGAGATATCAAAAGATCAAAGGGAACATAAGAAGAATATATAAAAGTAAAGTTTGAATACGGTAGTTTAAGTTTTGAGTGGTTATATTGATCCTTTTAGTCCTTTAATATAATAATATTTACATAACGAAAAACAATTTTTACTTTAATAAAACCTACTTTGACTTTGAATATCAAAAGATAAAAGGGAACATAAGAAAAATATATAAGAGTAAATTTTAAATACGGTAGTTTAAGTTTTGAGTGGTTATATTGATCCTTTTAGTCCTTTAATATAATAATATTTACATAACGAAAAACAATTTTTAGTTTAATAAAACCTTCTTTGATCTTCTCTTACTCCTTTCGTCACATAGACCATAATTATTTTAGTTACAGATTGAGTAAAGAGCATGAAATCTAGTTACTCTCACATTTTACACTTCAGCTTCAACTGTCTCATCAATTTTGCGCCCTTTAACAAACATAACTCAGCTTTAATTTCATAATAAGGCCGATTTTTGTTTTGTTCCTGCTTTCATGCTTCACAGTCCAGCGATGTGTCCAATTGGCAGCTCGTAAAAAACTTTGATCCAGTGATTTTAAAAAACACACACACAATCCCAAAACGGAGAAGACCTTTCACAATTGTGCTGTTAGTTTATGTGGCTTGTGCAAAAATATGAGGTTATTAAAAATAAATCATATGACAGGCAGAGGCTCAACCCCGTTAACCCTTTCAGGTCAGGTACGAGCGCAAC
The DNA here is from genome assembly GCA_035044485.1 of Scaptomyza reducta. Lineage (NCBI taxonomy): Eukaryota > Metazoa > Arthropoda > Insecta > Diptera > Drosophilidae > Scaptomyza > Scaptomyza reducta. The sequence continues at coordinate 32,477 of JAWNNV010001120.1, read as the reverse complement.
GTGCCAGTCAAGTGTGCAAAAATGCATTAAACAACACGCGACTCAAAAATTATTATTTTCGCCACTTGAGAGGGAGGGGAAAGGTTACCCTTTTGTGAATGCTTTTGTTTTTTCCAGTTTAAAATCTTTTATTAGCTCATATCGATAGCTGCGAACGAGAGCGCAGGCCGCTGACTTTTTTGATATTTTTGTTGTTGTTGTTGTTGTATAACTTCCGGTTTGTGGATGTTTTGCTGTTCGAGGGAGTGCAAAATCAAGTCAAGAGTCTTAGCAAAGCAGCAGCTGATCAAAATAGTCTCTAGCGTCCATTAATTTCTGCTAATTGCAGCCGGATAAAACTAGAAACTCATAAATTGAAAGCTAGTTGGCATTTGGGGGCGTCCATATTTGGTATCTGGTCCCCTTAGGTGGGCGTTACGGCTGCTCGAGTTACGCATTGGTATGGCGAGGTACACTGTGAGAAAATTCGTAGCTAACTGATAAAGCGTCGAGTGAAAACAAATAGTATTCTATTTTTATAAAATTCAATGAAGTGCAAACAATTTAAAGAGCTCTCTATACACTGTAAAAAATTACTTGCTAAAAAAATCTGCATGAAAATCAAAGTAAATATGGAATTTTCACTTAATTTGAGATATGTAATTTGACAATTAAATTAATAAAAAAAAAATTTTGGATATTAATAACTTCGTCAAAACTTATCCGATTTTGAAAAGTTATATCTTAAAAGTCATAATATGACCTCTACAATAAAACTGCACTAAAATATAGAAACGCGATTTTTACTTAATTTTCATCCAAAAATATTTTTTCACAACTTTCGACTTTCATAACTTCGTCAAAATTGATCCGATTTTGAAAAGTTATATCTTAAAAGTCATGGTTTGATCCCTAAAATAAAACTGCATTAAAATCTAGAAACGCGATTTTACATAATTATTATCCAAAAATATTTTTTCAAAACTTTAAACTTTCATAGTTTTGTCAAAATTTATCCGATTTTTAAAAGTTATATCTTAAAAGTCGTGGTTTGATCACCAAAATAAAACAGCATTAAAATCTAGAAACGCGATTTTTACTTAATTTTCATCCAAAAATATTTTTTCAAAACTTTCAACTTTCATAACTTTGTTAAAATTGATCCGATTTTGAAAAGTTATATTTTAAAAGTCAAGGTTTGTTCTCTAAAATAAAACTGCATTAAAATCTAGAAACGCGATTTTACATAATTTTTATCCAAAAATATTTTTTTTAAACTTTAAACTTTCATAGCTATATCAAAATTGATCCGATTTTCAAAAGTTATATCTTAAAAGTCATGGTTTGATCCCTTAAATAAAACTGCATTAAAATATAGAAACGGGATTTTTACTTAATTTTCATCCAAAAATATTTTGTCAAAACTTTAGATTTTCATAACTTCGTCAAAATTGATCCGATTTTGAAAAGTTATATCTTAAAAGTCATTGTTTGATCTCTAAAATAAAACTGTATTGAAATCTAGAAACGCGATTTTTACTTAATTTTTATCCAAAAATATTTTTTCAAAAGTTTCAACTTTCATAATTTTGTCAAAATTGATCCGATTTTCAAAAGTTATATCTTAAAAGTCATGGTTTGATCCCTAAAATAAAACTGCATTAAAATATAGAAACGCGATTTTTACATAATTTTCATCCAAAAATATTTTGTCAAAACTTTAGATTTTCATAACTTCGTCAAAATTGATCCGATTTTAAAAAGTTATATCTTCAAAGTCATGGTTTGATCCCTAAAATAAAACTGCATTAAAATCTAGAAACGCGATTTTTACATAATTTTCATCCAAAAATATTTGGTCAAAACTTTCGACTTTCATAACTTCGTCAAAATTTATCCGATTTTTCAAAGTTATATCTTAAAAGTCATGATTGGATGTCTAAAATAAAACTGCATTAAAATCTAGAAACGCGATTGTACTTAATTTTCATCCAAAAATATTTGGTCAAAACTTTCGACTTTCATAACTTCGTCAAAATGTATCCGATTTTTAAAAGCTTTATCTTAAAAGTCATGGTTTGATCCCTAAAATAAAACTGCATTAAAATCTAGAAACGCGATTTTTACTTAATTTTCATCCAAAAATATTTGGTCAAAAATTTCAACTTTCATAACTTCGTCAAAACTTATCCGATTTTCAAAAGTTATATCTTAAAAGTCATGGTTTGATCCCTTAAATAAAACTGCATTAAAATTTAGAAACGCGATTTTACATAGTTTTTATCCAAAAATATTTTTTCAAAACTTTCAACTTTCATAGTTTCGTCAAAATTTATCCGATTTTTAAAAGTTATATCTTAAAAGTGATGGTTGGATGTCTAAAATAAAACTGCATTAAAATCTGGAAACGCGATTTTTACTTAATTTTCATCCAAAAATATTTTTTCAAAATTTTCGACTTTCATAACTTCGTCAAAACTGATCCGATTTTGAAAAGTTATATCTTAAAAGTAATGGTTGGATGTCTACAATAATACTTCATAACTTTGCATGTTTCTCAACTATACCATAATTTCGTTTAAGTGTACAAATGCAACCTGCCCAAGCACTTTCGAGCTCCAATCAAACCTCATTAACGCTTAGACCTCGACATCAACTCGACAACCGCACAACAAACAAACAAACACACACATATACACACACACAATACCTTCACAACAGTGTGATTGCCATAATGGTATCGAAATTGATTTTGAATAGTTAGCAGCAGGTTGTAAACTACAATTCCCTCCCCATTAATCAAGCGGGCATTAAATGGCGACAGGAATCGCGCTGACGACGACTGCCAATTGCACTTCATTAAGTTGTACCACTGTCGGGCATTTTAATTAACCGGCTCGCGAGTCCCGGGAGCTTGTATTTAGTTTCGTTTCGTTGGTTTTTTCGGTTCAATTACGATTAGTATGTAGTTTTGCATATTTACCAGACTATCGGGGAAAACGACAAGTCGCAGTCACAGTTTGATTTGTGGCCGCGATTAGCGACTGTGATTACATATTTAAATGATTGCCACTGGCGGTGTTTACAGCCAGCTGTGATTGATTGATCGACTGAATGATTGACTGACTGACCGACTGATGATGCATTAAAAAGTGTTACAAAATGTGAACGGGAAGTTGTAAAGTTAGACTCAAGAGGAAGTTTTCGAAGTGGTTTAGTGTGGGAATGTGTTAAGGTGGGAGGATTGTTGAGACTATAAATTACTTCGTGCAGAATATATATCAATTCTTTAGAAGATTGAGTGATAAAGAGTGTTTAAGAAAGAACAGAGGAAGTCGTTTATTAAAAGTTTGCAGAAAACTGTTTCTTTATAGTTAAAGTTTTGAGATATCTTTAAGAAAGATAAATAGAGAATGGGAACTCAAAAAAAAATTGATGCACTGAGCGAAAAGAGACACTTAAAGTGTAGAAGCTCCATATAGCTTAAAGTTTCCCATTACTTGTATGCTAAATCCAACTACTTCCAAGTATTTATAATCTATTGCTTCTCATATCAAGATCCTCATACCTTAAGCTCTTCCGTTATACTAAGTCCACACATTCTAAGATAAGTTCTCTAAACCTTAAGCACATCTTAACAAACGTTAAAGGACTTGAATAGGTAAGCCGAAAGGCGAATCAAAGCTGTTAAATATTTAATAGCATTTATTCAAGCATTAAATCACACTCGTGTGGTTACAAGTACAATTCCTGGCCACAGTCAAAGGAATACCAAAGCCTTCGAGCATACGAGAGTCTATGTACCCAATCTAAATGCTCTTTTAAGCATCTCTCTCTCCCTCTCTCTCTCTGTTCTTTCATCTATTTACTTACCCCTTGACACGCTCTAATTGTGCAAATTCCCACAATTTAGTATTTTCTTTTCTTTTATTTCATTCTTGACTCTCGAATGGGAAACTGTGAAATCGCCACAGTCTGAATTCTGTTAACACTCTTGCTAATACACAATGGATTCGCTTGCCTGGACCAAACAACATTTTCCCAGAATGGAAAATAGAACGAGCGAAAGGGTTGCCCAAACAATGCACAGGGAAAACCATTTTCCACCAAAAATAAACGAAGAAAGCATAAAGCAAAACTAAGCCAAATAAACAAACAAGAAGAATCCAAACAAAAAGCAACTGTCGAATTTTGAATGAGTTGTGCAAGATAAAGCGAGAGAGAGAGACAGAGAGAGAGAGAGAGATAAAGAAAGGTAGTTTTTGTTACTTTCAGTTTTAATGTGTGCGCAACTAAGACTCACTTTCTCATCCTGTTTTGTTTTGTGTTGTTATCCTGGCCGAAGGGAAGAAACGCTCTCAGCATGAAATCAATTTGTGGCAGCTACTTAAGTGCAACACAGCAACAACGAAAACTGCTGCACACTTCATCAATGGCTCCACAAGCACTCGCGTTAACTTATCCCCACCCCCCTTTAACCATTAAGCCACTCTTCAACATGATTTGCCTATTAGGAACAAAGAAAAAAAAAAGTGACAAAAATTTATTTGCTTTCAGCGCAATGCAATTAAAGAACGAAGAGTGCAAAAAAATGCGAATTTGCATGCTGCATGTTGCAAACACCCCCCGAAATGCACACACACATATGCACACATATGTAAAAAGGTTTGGCACACTTTTAACGGCCATAAATTTTAATGGCAAAAAGTGACAATTTTTTCGCATTCGCCTCTTAAACGATAATAATAATGATATGTGCGAGGGGAGATGTGTAAGCACGAGTGGGGAGAGCGGAGAGGGGGGTTGATGCTTAATGTTCGATCCTTGATGCATATATGATATATATATATATATATATATATGTTGTCACATGGCGAGTGGGCATGCATAATTAGATGCCTTAATGGCTAACCAAGGACAATTGCTATATTTCAACCTATCGATTTGTGTGTGTGTGTGTGTATGTGATTTGCATATCTGCAGCAGGCCAACATGCAACATGCAGCAGTGAGCACCAGTGTACCAGCAGCAGCTGCCTGCCATTTGCAGCTACCACAACATTCGGGCCAAATAAGTGCACACAGAATAATAGCCAAAGAGTTATTTGGCCCAAGAGTTGCACCAGATTAGGCATGGTGGCGCCCCACAAAACACAAAGCAGCGACACGTGCCGCTGACTGCAAATGAGCACAGAGAGTGCCTCGACTTGCTGTTCGTACAGATAACACAATGCTAAATGTTAAAGTGTGTCGGAAAAGAAATGGCTGAAAAGTTTGTATACTCTATTTAAGGGTTAGTGATGGTTGTTTTGGGCGATAAACTGTAGCTTAAGGATGCTAAAAACTAGTTGAAACTATTTTACAATATTCTATTTAAGCTACTAGGAGTTGACTGTTGAAAGAACGGAAGGATTACCGAAGGGAATCTAACGAGTATTCAATATTTGATATAACATAATAGCTGGTTAGAGTTATAAGCCAGTATTGTTGTATACTCTATTTAAGGGTTAGTAATGTTTGTTTTGGGCGGTAAACTGTAGCTTAAGGATGCTTAAAAGTAGTTGAAACTATTTTACAATATTATATTTAAGCTATTACGAGTTGAGTGTTGAAAGAACGGAAGGATTAATCTAACGAGTATTCAATATTTGATATAACATAATAGCTGGTTAGAGTTATGAGCCAGTATTGTTGTATACTCTATTTAAGAGTTAGTGATGGTTGTTTGGGCGGTAAACTGTAGCTTAAGGATGCTAAAAAGTAGTTGAAACTATTTTACAATATTATATTTAAGCTATAAGGAGTTGAGTGTTGAAAGAACGGAAGGATTACCTAACAACAGCTAGAGAAATCTAACGAGTATTCAATATTTGATATAACATAATAGCTGGTTAGAGTTATGAGCCAGTTGAAGAGAGGAAACTTGTTGTTGCTGTTGCATGCAGCAAAACCCTTTTCAAAAAGCTGCAGGAACTGTGAAAGGAGCTGCGATAGCAACTGGTTGCTCGACCCCAAAAGCCAGACAAATGTAACTGGAAAATCGATATGAAAAGAAGTTGCACAAAAGAGCGTTGGGTAGAGGATATGCGAGCTTGGCATGTGAAGCCAATGAATAGCAAATAGTTGGTTAGAAAGTGGAACTAAAGAGTGTTTCCATGGGGGAAGGATGTGCGGGGGGATAGAATGAGCAGGAAATGTGGCTGCTGGAGATAAGTGTGTGGGGAGTCGTCGGTTGCCGCGTCATTTTGGCGCCACACTTTGTTTTATTTATGAATTCGAGTCGAGACATTCGCATAGTTTGTTCGCGAGAGGGGTTGGTTAAGGGAGGGATGGAGTGGGAGGGAGGGGGTGTGTGTGGGGGTTTTATTGTTTGCTCAACTGATTTGAGCTACGCTTTTATGGTCAACAAACGTTGTCTTGTTGTCGTGTTTCTTGCTTTCGATTTGATATTCAACATGGAGTTTGAGATTTGGGTCAGCCGGAGGGGGTTGGAAAAACCCTACGCATCCTTTGGCTAGCCACATACAGTTATGCTGGTGTCTGTATATTTCTATTTTCTTTTTTCTGTTTGGAAATTGAATTGTTTTTCACAATTTTCCATTTGGCGTGGATGTGGCTGGAACAATGAAAGTTGTCAGCGACGACGACGACTTTCTTGTAAACAACTTTGCGTAACATACTATGTGGAGCGTGGGAGTGGGGGAGTGGCATGTTCAGGGGGGGGGGGGGGGTTCTTTGGCAGCTAGGTGACAAAGATTCATTGACAAGCTCGATGAAGTATTAATAAAAACATAAAAACTTTTGTCACAACTAACTTTTAGTCATGCTTGTTGAAGTTGGATCCATTTTAACTGTATCTGTATCTATATAAAGTAGCTTTGTTAAAGTTATGTCACAGTTTGTGAAATCCTGATTCAGCAGGATAATTTATGATGCTATCCTTAATAAAAAGGTTTGTGTGAAAAGATGAATCATTTGAATTGTTAAAGGGAGATAAAATACAAATAAATCAGCTGAAAAATAATACAAAATAAATGTAGAATAGTTTCAAAAATACTAGATAATATTATATGATAAAAATAATTTTTGTTCGAAATTTATGTTAAGAATATTTCCAAATTGAAAAACCAATTCAAAGCAAAAATCTTTAAAGTTCTGGTTAGAACTCTAAACTAAAATACAAAAAAAGAAAATTTTTAAAAAATTTGTATTTTTAGCTTAAGAATATTTCCAAATTCAAAAAACCATTCAAAACGCAAAATCTTTAAAGCTCTGGTTAGAAATCTAAACTAGAATACAAAACACGATTTTGAAAATTTTTCAAAAATTTGAAATTTTTGGTTAAGAATATTCACAAATTTAAAAACCAATTCAAAACGCAAAATCTTTAAAGTTCTGGTTAGAACTCCAAACTAAAACTCCTCTAAAAACAAAACAAAATGTTGAAAAATTTTGAAAATTTTTTGAAAAATTTTACATGTGCTTCGAGTCAAAACTTATTCATAACTGTGTCAAAACTGATCCGATTTTCGTAAGTAATACCTCAAACTACTTGGCTTAACATCCACATTAATACTGCAATCAAAGTTCAAAAGACGATTTAAAAAAGTTGACAAAGAAAACTTTAAATAGCTGTAACTTCTTCGAAACTAAATCGATTTCCAAAAGAAATATCTTAAAAGTCATAGATTATTCACCAGAACCATTCCTCATTCGAAGTACGATTCAAAGTATGATGCCTAATTATGCCACCCTCGTACTTAACCATTCAGTTAGAGATACAAAAACATCTGTTGATCTGATCCCCTCTTTAAGGCTATCGATATGCCGTTAAGTGGCAATTTGCTGACACCATTCATTTAGATGGCCTCATGAAACGTGCAAATTTCAATTGCATGGAACAAAATGCCAATAATGGTCGAAAGCCAGCACGTGACAATGGCCCGAGGGGAAACCCAACCAAATTCACATTCAAGCAAGCATTTATTCGGACAACTATTCGGTTTTATTCCTTTCTTTCTTTCGGTTTTGGGGTCGAGCTGCAAAAATGTCAGTGTAATAGATAAATGGAACTAGCAATGAAATCGAAAGGATGTGAAAGGGAGGTGGGGCTGTATGTGTGGAGGGGTGTAGGGGTTGAGGGGTGTAGGGGTTGAGGTAGCACATGAAACGTGGCACAATTCCAGTTGCTGTCTCACGCTCTCTCATCTTCCTTCTTTTTTTTTGTCCACAGTTAATTGCCATCATTTTGCGCAAATTGCATTCATCACGACCTCTTTTTAACCCCCCCAACCTCCCCTCCACAACACTTGCAGCTTGACCAAGGTGTCTTATTGATTTTCGGGCGGCATGTGGCAACTGACAAAGAAAATCCCACCCAACTGCCAACGTGCCTTCTATGCTTTTGCTAAGAAATAAGCAAGGACACAAAAGGAGAAAACTACATTAAATATTTAACAATCAAATCAAAATAGATTGTTGGACAGCTGCATGAACTCAAACGTGATTTTTGTAAGCTCATTTCAGTTGGAATTTAGTGAAATTTTTTAAAATTAAAGTTGAAAAATATTTTTCTAAACTTTACTTGAAAGTTTAATAAAACTTGAAACTAGAAGTAAGGAAATAAAATTATAATAAAAATCTTAATACTTTCTTATATTATTTCTTTTATTAGACAAGTAAGAGACCCTGAACCCTATAGTTAGTGCTTGCACGGGTGTGTGTGTGTCTACGCGCATTAGCTTAACTTCAATGCTCCATATCTCCGGTGTTTCCCAATCGATTTCAATAAAAGTTTCAAAGATTGTCATTATTTTCTGTAATGTGTCAAACGTCATCTCAAAGTTTTCCAAATTCAAGATTTTGTTGTTATCGATCACATGTGTAAATCGGAAGCGGAAAGAGTTATCGAAAATTTGAAACAAACTTATACTGCTTAGAGTTTCGGCGAGCTTATGTTCCAAATCTGTAGTTTATAGGTCTTATAGTGTCTGGTATAAAAATACTTGAAATAATTTTGTGGAAACTCAGTAAAAATTTATTTAATTTTTAATCAACTATAAAAATTTCCAAAATATTAAAAAGTTTATATAAACTTGATACCATTGCCAAAAACAAATGCAATCAACTTTTACAGCTACCCAAAAAAACACATTAAAAATTTCCATTTAATGAGTTTCAAACAAATTTGACTAGTCTTAAAAATAAGTTTCCGTTTTTCATTTCCTTGAAGACATTTGCCAAGTAGGTCAGGTCAGCTGCCTTGCGAGCAGTTGCCCTTTGACCCCACTCCACAAGGCATTTACACACAACTCATAACTCAATTGTCGACTCAATTGTTGCAAGAAGCGGGGGTGCACGAAAAAAAATTTGTTTTGGCTGTTGAGCATTTAAATTTTGTCGTTGTTGTTGTTGTTGCCACGAGACACAAAAAAGCAATGGCATATGCAATTGATGTTCATTTCGGTGTGGCAACAGCTCAATTAGGGATGTGGCAACAAGGACGTGCAACAATTAAAAATCTCACCGCTTAGGCGCAGGTAAAGAAAGTCGAAGGGAGAAAGAAATGCACTTAGTTACGCAACATTTGCGACGATCCTTAGATAAGGATTCCTTTTAGGTGTCCTTGATGTCAGTTCGCGTAGGCGTTGGCACCGTTTCACAATATTTTCATATGTATTTTGTAAATTTAAAAAAACCTAATATGACCAGCTGTGAGATAGAGAGCTCCTTTTTTGTTGTTGTTGTTGCTTATCCTGTGACCTCGACACTCGACACTCAATTAATTAATTGTCGCTTGGCTCGTTCTGTTCTTAGTTCCTGTCGTTTGTTTGCATTTTGCTTCTGATGCGTGTTGTTAAGTGTGTGTGTCAGCTCATTAACTTTGTTATCCAACACTGCTCCGTCGCTCTGCCACGCGCCCAAGGCCATGGTGCCTCAAGGCTCTGGTTACAGGGTCTAGTAATTAGTTGTTGATAATAAACATTCCACATCCAAAGAGCACCTTTTGCTGGTCAGTTCGCAAGTAAAATATCCTAAAAATATCCCATCAAAGAGTTGACCCTAACAACTTGTTACCTTTGGGAACAACCGTTTATTTATAGCTCCGAAAAGAAAAGGCAATTGAACCCATTCTTGTACTTGTCCCAAATTCAAATACTAAGCAGCCAAAAAGGCTTTTTGTTTTTCAGCTAAGAGGGAAAGTAGAGACGGCAAATCAACAACAGGAGGAACAGTTTGTAAATTTACTGGCCGAAGTCAACTATGAGAAACGCTTTTTACTAAAAGCATTTATAATTCGCAAGTGGTTCAAGCACATAGTGAGACAAGTACAAGCGAAGAATGTTCAAAAAACTTAAAGTGCCGTTAAATTATCCTTAAGCGAAGAATAAGAAAACTGAGCGCTTGAAAACAGTAGTTAAAAGTTTAGAAAAGTAAGCTTAAGTTAGGTTAGCTTATTTTTGAATATATAATGTTAGATTATAGTAGGTGAGTTTATGTAAAGTTAGGTTAAGTAGACCTTAATTAAGGTTATTTTAAAAAGGTAAGACCTTTTCTTAAGAGTTTCGATGAAATATTCATTATGAAGGTTCAGCTTAGCTTATTTTTGAATATATAAAGTTAGATTATAGTAAGCTAGTTTATGAAAAGTTAGATTTTAGTAGGACTTAATTAAGGTTATTTTAAAAAAGGAAGATTTTTTCTTAAGAGTTTCGATGAAATATTCATTATGAAGACTCAGTGGAAATAAGTATTTAAAAATGAAACTATTAACAAATTATTCAAAATAAATTGTATTAAAATTCATATATTGTCTTAAAAAATACTGGAAAAATACCATTCATATATTCATATATTGTTTAAAAAAATACTGTAAAAATACCCTAAAAAAATTTAAGAAAGTGAAGAAGCTCAAAAGACATTAAAATTTTCATATTATCTGAAAATAGAGTAATAGTTCGCAACTAGTTGCCTTAAAAAATACTGGAAAAATACCCTAAAAAATGTAAGAAAGTGAAGAAGCTCAAAAGACATTATTCAAAATAAATATAAATATATTGTCTTAAAAAATACTGGAAAAATACCCTAAAAAAATTTAAGAAAGTGAAGAAGCTCAAAAGACATTATTCGAAATAAATTGTATTAAAATTCATATATTGTCTTAAAAAATACTGGAAAAATACCCTAAATACCTAAAAAAATTAAGAAAGTGAAGAAGCTCAAAAGACATCAAAATTTTCATATTATCTGAAAATAGAGTAATAGTTCGCAACTAGTTGCCACACACAAGCCAAACAAAAAGCTAAAAACTTTATAATAAATCCCGAAACTGCTGAATCGCATAACAAATGCACTTAAGAAGCATTTAGAAGTAACTGACGACAAATGCAACTAACCCGAAACGAAAACAGAAGGGCAAAGGAAAAAAGTTTTGCTGTGTGCCCCAAAAGTTTTATTTGCTGCGGGCAGTTTTGATGGAGTCCAAAACGCTGATGCGGCAACCAAAAGTAGGACGAACAACAACAACAACAACAAGTGGAAGTAGAAACTGGACAAAGTTGCCCCAAAAAGGGAGAAAAGCTTAAAAATTGAATTTGTAAGCTGATTTGTGATTTATGACAAAAAGTGCGAGACATGCAACGTGCAACATGCGATGAGACACCAACTAAGACTAAGGCCAGCGGATTAGCAGCAATGTTGCGTGTGGCACGTGGCAACAATTTTTTGCAGTTGCACGCAGTTTTTCTTTATTTTTCCGATGCGTAGTTTATTTTTTTTTTAATTAAAACTTTTACTGCTTCGAGGCTGAGTTGGCAAAAAAAAAAAAGATAAGTTTTTTCAACTTAGTGACAACATTTAGCTGTCTGTTTTGGCCAAACTGAAGTTCTTTTTATTGGCCAAATATTGGCCAGAGTTAAGACAGTAAAAAAAATGACAGCAGACAGTATTATAAGCCATAATTATTTCTTGGTTTGCGTTGACTTCTAATTTGCATTTAATTTATGGCGCCTATAACTTTTATCGCCCAAAGGCCAAAAGGTCAAACAAAAATAACAAAACCATAAAAACAGCTGTTGAAACAACGAAGGAAGCGTCGGAAGGAGGAAAGCAAGAGATATCAGAGTTTTTGGTAGGCAATTAGTCGAGGCAAAGGCGAGGTCACAAAAAGGTTGATGAGTTTCTCTCACTCGATAAGCCATTGAAGACTTTTTGGCTAGGCATAGTTCTTGCCACAAACGTGTGTGTGTGTGCAACCTCTGTGAATGTCAAAGAATTTCTTCTTTAAAGCAACACGAAAATCGAAAAGGGATTGAGAAAGGTGCATCAAAGCTACGAAGTTATTTTGGCTTATCCGAAATCTGGTTTTGGGGAACGTAGAAGTCCAATGTGTGATATCAGTTTGATATCAACTTAATGTCAGTTATCTCTCACTTTTGATTATTTAATGGAAACTTCTTAACGGTAGTTTCTTCATTATTTGATTTCATTGTGTTTTGCTTCTCATTAGTTGTAATACAAAAGAATGTTTAAAGTTAAAAAGAAGATACAAAGGCACATGAATGCTGCAAATCAAGTTTAGTTTTTGTTTTTTCTTTCAGGCATATAGAAGTATATTTATTTTAGAGGTTTTAACCAAATATATAAAAGTTTAGATCCTAAAATAAGAAAATAAATCTTATTAAAATAATATTAAATATCATACGTGAATTAATCTTTGTTTTGTAAAATTTCTGCACGCGTTGAAGTTAATTAATCGAAACTGTAATATTTATTATTTAGCTTTTTTTTATATATATTTTTTTTAAACAATTTTTTTTTGTATTTTGCAAGCTTTATTATTCATAAAATCTAAATAAAAGCAAAGTTAATTTTTTTCTATCGAAAAGTATTTTTAAATTGCTTTGAATATTGAATATTTTTATGTAAAGTAGCTTTTATATTAAATAAATTATTTTCAAAAAATTTGTAGTTTTTTTTATTTTTATATGTTCATGTTTTTCATCAATAGACTTTTGTCTTATTCTTTGCATAGTTTTAAGATACTTTATTTTAGTATGTCCTCAAGCAAATTGACTCCCTCATCTTTCACTAAGGAAAAGGCAATCTTGTCTCTAACATATCTTTTTGACCAAAATTCACTTTCTGCAACTTTTACTGCTGCTACAACAAGTTGCAACATTATTTAAGCCAGCTAATGAATGTCAGTCAGAATGTCAGTCAGTGCAAACTATTCTTTCACCACTCATTCACCAGTAATTCACCACTCATTCACCACTTATTCACTATTCATTCACCACTCATTCTCCACATATTCACTACTCATTCACCACTCATTCACCACTCATTCTCCACATATTCACTAGTCATTCACCACTCATTCACCACTTATTCACCACTCATTCTCCACTCATTCTCCACATATTCACCACTCATTCACCACTCAATCACCACTCATTCACTACTCATTCACTAGTCATTCACCACTCATTCACCACTCATTCTCCACTTATTCACCACTCATTCACCACTCATTCTCCACTTATTCACTACTCATTCACCACTGATTCACCACTGATTCTCCACTGATTCTCCACTTACCGAGTGGATCAGAGTGGTTGTATGTGTGTATGGAATGATATATTGTTTTTTGGTGTTTGCCTTTGCTGTTTGCAGACATGGCTCGCGTGCCGCCTTGGCCAACTTCATATTACGTCTACGCACTTTACAGTTTGTGGCGATGGCCAAAGGATGGAGCTAAAAGAGCGGCAAGGGGCGAGTGGCGTCCAGTGGGTAGTTTAAGTTGTGACAAGTGTCCCGCACAAAACAAACAAGAAAGAGAAAAAATACTGAAAGTGTCTCGCATTTCAGGCTGTGATTTGTGTGTGTCGCGGGCGTTGCGTGTGTGTTCAGCCCCCACACAGCAGCACCACCCCCCTCTACCACCCACCCCACCCTACTCAGATATATGAGACGTGGCAGGCAGCAGTTGCAACTACCATTTTGCGGCCCGTCATTTCCGCTTTAATGTAATTTTTGACAACACACACACAGAAGGGGGTGGGGTGGGGTTCGGTTGGGTGGTGGGAGGTTGGGGGGTGTAGTAGGAAATGGCAAAACATAAATCTTGCTAAGCTTTCGCCAATTTCGATCGTTACAGTAGCGATTTTATAATGACATTTGATGGCTGCCACAGATTTTCACAGCGTTTCACATTACGCACTTTTCACATTTTCACATTTTCGCTGTTAACTTGGCTGAAACCGAAGCTACGTTTGCTACTACCTGTTTATGGCCTTATCATGCGATTTGTTTGCCACGATTTGATTTATCTGATATGCGGCATGCATTTATTAACTAAAAGCGATCAACTTGCCGCATTTACTACAACAATCTGATAAGTTGCCGGGTTAGTTCCTACCTCCCCTCCCCTCGTTCTACTCTATATATATACGTTCCACAATATTCCCTTACTTATCGCTGCGACGCCTTTAAGTCTGGGCTATAATCTGGGTGGGGGAAACCATAACTAACTACTGCAATATTATGACCAAATCGGTCATAATCTCAAAACAAATATATAAACAAATGACTTCTTGATGCATTGCGTTTGTGTGTGTGTATATATATATATATATATATATTTTTTTTTTACGATTGTTTCTTATACCCTAAACCCATTGAAAATGGGCAAAAAGGGTATAATGTTTTCGTGCAAAAGTATGTAACAGGCAGAATAAAGCAACTCCGAACCCATAAAGTATATATATTCTTAATCAGCATCAACAGACGAGTCGATATAGCGTCGATCTCAGAGACTATAAGACCTAAAGACTTCAGATTTGGAACATAAGCTCGCCTAATCCCTAGGCAGTACAAGTTAGTTTCAAATTTTCGATAACTTTCCCCGTTTCCGATATACACATGTGATCGATAACAACCAAATCTTGAATTTGCAAAACTTTGAGACGCAGTTTAAAACATAATTCAAAATAATGAAAATCTGTGAAATTTTTATTGAAATCGGTTGAGAAACACCGGAGATATGGAACAATGAAGTTAGGTCAAGTATGCAGTATGCACTTATACACACACATACTTACAAGCACTGACTGTACGCGTAACGTATGGAGTTGAGGGTATCGTCTAGTCGTGATTTCTCGACTAGAGTCTTCTTACTTGTTTTTAATTGTAATTAGCTTGCCACAAAGCGAGTGGGTTATGGATGAGAGGAAGGGTGGGGAGCGCCTACATACTTCAGTATATGTAAATCTTGCGTCAATGGTAAAAAGCACAGGGGAAATATTTAAAATTTAATGACAAACATTAAATACTCTTTAATGCACAACTTTTATGGATACTCAAAAATTCATAAATAAAAAAAAAATCATTAAAAAAAATTATTTCTCATTTTGTGAAAATGTTTTTTGAATGAGAAATTTTTAATTTGATAATAAAATTTTATTTTCAACGTCATAAAATATTAAGAAAAAGTAGAATTACACAAAAATGTATTTATAATAATTACAAAACGATTTTAATGATATAAATAAATGATATTTTGAAAAATTATGATAATTTTCTGAAAATGTTTTTCGAACGGATAATTTTTAATTTGATAATAAAATTTTATTTTTAACGTCATAAAATATTAAGAAAAAGTAGAATTACACAAAAATGTATTTATAATAATTACAAAACGATTTTTATGATATAAATAATGATATTTTAAAAAATTATGATCCTTAAATTTGGAAAATAACTAAAATATTTTTTATTTATATATAATTACTATGCCATGTTTCGATATATAATTTTATAATATTTTTTTTTTTTGCATAAATAAAATAAATTCTTATTCATAAGATTTCTACTGCATTGAAGGATTAATTATTACAAATTCTCAAAATTATTAACGATCCGCAATAAAATAATGCTTTTTATCAGCATATGGTTTTTCTCTCCTTATATTTATTATGCAAATTACTCAGCAAAAATTTAAGTAATACTAAGTGTATATACCACATAAGTGTATCCAATTACAATGCTGATTAAACAATAAATAACTAAAAAAAAACACAATTTTATCAGCGGTTGAACCGCAAGAATGTATTATATGTTAATACTTATATGTATGTTAAAAAAAGAAGAAGAAACATAAAGACAAGCTGCTAAAAAGAACGAAATGGGAGACTCACTAAATGCATACGCAAAGAAATAATACAAGAAATATAAATAATGGAATTGGAACTAGCGAGAACAATGGAACACAGAGACACAGAACGCCGATCAGTACAAATACGAATTCCACTCGGTTCGGTGGTCAGATTCGGTGCGGTCCAGTTTGGCAAGCGAAACGGCGCAATGAGTTCGTACAGGACACTGGTGGAACATGGAACGTCCAGCAAGTTGGGTTCCACACTGAACAACGAAGCTTTGGCTGCAACAGGCTCGCCAACAACTTTGCATCGCATGTTGAAGTATTGGCGTAATAGTTCTGGCAAGATTCCGGGCTTGCGAAAGAGCGAAAGCTTTGCGGATTATCGACGACATTCGGCGGGGGTGGGGGTTGGGTCGGGGGGACCGCATGCCACATTGCCCAATCGACAAATGGTGCAGTATCAGCGTTTGGAGAGCTACGATGAAAGCAAGTTGACACAAATGAGGTGAGTACGAACACGTCGAGGAGGAGGAGGCGGGGGGGTGAATAAAACAATTAACTTTATTGTTGCGCTTTGTTGTGTGCCGCCTGGCTACGGCAGCTGCAACCAAATAAAAACAAAACTGGGGCATGCATATTTGTTGACTTTATTGGCCTAAAGCCAGCAACAGTTGGTTGGGGTTGGGGTTACGCCCCTCCGCTATCAAAAAAAGTTAGTTTTATCTTACGGATGCATTGGCTATCTCTTATCAGTGGCAACTCCAAAACTGCCACTGGCTTTATCAGCAACAACAACAACAATTGCAAAAGCTGTTGATAAAGGCAAGCGAACAAGTGCACGACGCCGTCGCACAAGAATAAACATGCGCTCCAATTGTTGTGTGCAAGTGCTCGTGTGGATGTCATTCGTTTGTTTGTGTGTGTGTGTGAGAGAGAGGAAGAGCGGTGTTGCTCACGCATTGTTGTCGCTTTCCAGCGTCCACAACTCGCTCACACAAATATTAGCGGCGAATGGTATCCACAGAGCTTGCGCGTGGTGGAGCTTGTAGCTGTTTAACACTAGCCTACAAAGTTTTTGAGTGATTTGCAGACAACAGCAATAACTTTTTGTTAAAGATATATCTTTAATAAGGTAAAAAAAAGTGCTAGTTGCTAATAATTGCTCACATTTTCTTACTTCAACAATTGGTTTTGCTGTGCAGTGTAGAAAACAACTGTTTATGTTTTCATTCCAGTGGGAGCGCGAACGTTATCTCTTACTCTCTGAGTACCAAAACATTAAAACATATGCGGCGCGCCAACTGCTCTGCTGTTGCTGAACGGCTGCTGCGGCTGTTGATGTTATTGTTGCTTTGGTATTGGTGTCCCATGCCGGTCGTTAAAAAGTTTGTTTTTGTTATCTTTCGCAAACAGAAAAACGCCCACTGCATACTTTTAGGGTAGTCCCAACAAAAACAAAACGAAACGGAAACGAAAACGAAGCCGTAGCGATTAATGGAAGGGGTTGCGGAGGCTATGCAAATAGCAGTGCATTTTGAACGTTTGAAGTAACCGTCAACAATTGTTGTTGCCGTTCTGTTTGCTTGTTTGTTTTGGCTAATGCGGGCGTTCGCTTTTCATGCATGCTATTTGCACAGAGTGCGCGCAAACGGCGACAATAATCGCTTGCATTTGTAATGTAAATAAATGTAAATGTAAATAAACAACACCCACACTACTCAGCCGTCCAAGTAGAACTTAAATGTAAATGCAACTGCAACTGTAACGGTTGTTGTCATTCCAGTTGCTGAGCGTGTGTGTGTGGAAGTTATTCGCTCTAACTGGCGTGCGCTCTCTCTTTCGCTTACTCTCTACGATTTTGTGTGGAACATGAAATCTGAGCTTCGTGCGCCAGCCAGTTAGCAGCGCAACAGCAGCAGCCGCCGCCGCAGTCCAATTGGGATTTCAGTTTCGTTTTGATAATCGACTCGTGTGGGCGTCGAGTGTCGTCGTTCCCGTCATCGTTGTCGTTGTCATTCTCGTCTGTATGTGAGCCGAGAGCAGCACTCGCAAGTCTCGCATCTCGCATCGCATGCGTGCGTGTGTTGTTGTTGCTGTTATTATGCTTTCTGCCAATTCTGTTTCTCATGCAACGGCAACGCATCATTTGCAAATTGGCAGCAGGAGCAACAGTTGCAGGCAGGCAACAGCTCGAGCAACACCAACAGCAACTAAAATCCGAAATTCGTTGAACGAACTTCATAAAAGTGACGAAAAGTTTTCGCTCTGTCAGTGTGTGCGTGTGTGTGTGCCAAAATGAGGTAAAAATTCTGCTTCTTCTACTATCCATTTTGCGTGCATTATTCTTATCAGAAACAAGAATACCCGCGAAGCTTTCGCATGACGATCGTTGAGAGAAACGCCGGCATGCGTCGAAAAAGTGAAATTCGGCAAAAAAGCTCAATTGAAGCAATTGAAAACGAAAACAGGTGGAACAAAGTGGAAAGAATGCGTTTGAAGTGGAAGGCAATTAAAACGAAAGTGTTTAGTGAAATTTATGATTAAGCAACCAAATTATTAAGTGTCGTTAATAATTGTGCAAAAAACGAAAATAATGCTACAAAGTGACCAAAATAAAAAAATTCCAACGAACCTAAAATAATAAGCGACAAAACCGAATAACAACAGTTTTTTTTCTTCGTGTCTCATTTGCCATTCACCGGTTGAAGTTGTCTTCTTTTGTTGTTGTTGCATTTCCATTAAAATGCGTCATGCGTTATTGTTACGTGTGTGTTTCATTTCTTTTATTTCATTTCGAATGCGATGCGATCGCATTGAATATTGATTTTGTGTGTTTGGGATTATTGATGAAGTGCTTTATCGTAATATTATATGATAGGCTTAACGATTGATCAACAATGTGGGAAATGGAACTTGACTTTTGGTGTTAGCTAAATGCGGCAACAGGTGGAATTTTGATTAGCCCATTCCATGTTTTGTTTATGTCTCTCTCGCTCGCTCTCTAGCTTTTCTTATAAGAACGTTCCATTTCACATATTTCATCCTTTGACTCCACACACACACACGCACAGTTTTCGCGTGGATCGCAAGTTCAAGTTCTCTCAACTGATCTGCAATTGAAGCACGTATTTTGTACACATTTTTGTTTTTTTTTAGCCTTTTGTCACAAAAATCGTTGTCTTAAAATGCGGCCAATCAACTTCCAGTCCGTTCTCCACAATTTCCCTTTTCCCGGCATTGCAAAAATATGCAAATGAAACTTTACGCATTTTTTTTCGTGGGTTTGCGCTGTTTAATATGCAACTTGTTGTTGCTGCATTGCTTGCGGCGCATTTTTGTTGTTGCAAGCAAAAATCTTAGCACACGTGAATTTCTTTTAAACGGGTTTGACATGATATTTGTTGTTGTTGTTTTTAGCTGTTTGGTTTTCATTTTCGCTTTTTGTCCAGATTTTTACCTTATGTTGTTTTTGTCTTAGCTGCATTGTTGGAATTTTGTGTCAATTCTACGATTTTTGGCAATATTTTTTGCTGCCTGTTGCGCTAGTTGTTTTTGTTTTTCCAACAATCTTCCAGTTTCCACATCGTGTAAATGAACCTTATGTTCCAAATTGCCTTGAGCAACAACAACAACAACAACACTCAGAAGCAGCTGCTTTTGGTCACTTTATCTGTCAATCCATTCATCACACTATCTTTACATATGCATATGCTTGTATGTGTGTCCCCCTTCCACCACCACATTGGTATTGTGCTCATCAATTGTCTTGTCATCTCTCAATGCTTTTGCTGCTGTTTGTTGTTGTCGCTGCTTGACCGAAAAGTTCAAGTTGAAGTGCAGCCAGCCGTCTCAGTCACAGCCTCTGCCAAGCCAGCTTAAGCTTTAATTTTGAGCAGCCAGAGTGCAAGAGTGTGAGTGAGACGATGACAGAGCATTTACAGTTTCACTCTCACACACACACTATTATTATTTTGACAGTATGCTGTGTGTCATATGCGTGCATTGATTTTGCATTTGTGCATGCTAGGCCTGTGCAAATTTACCGTTTTACCAAATGCGTTTTGCTCTGTCGCTTATCTCTCGATCCACTCCGTTCGCTCTGTACTCTTCTTTTTCGTTCTCACACACGCGAGTTTAATTTATGGGGCGTACGCGTTCTTTGGCCCACTGCCAAATGGCTGTGAGGGAAGAGGACAGCATGGTTCGACCGACTCTCCCGTTACTCCTCTTCTTGTTCCTTTTGCTATTTTCATGAAAGTGTATTTGATATGCGCCTGGCGTGTATTTGATATGTTTACTTTAATTGCCTTTGGCATGGGCTGTGCAAATTATGAGGGTGAGGGGTGTGTTGCGGTCTTTTCTGTGCGTTTTGTTTACGTTTCGTTACGAGCTGTTTACACCTGTGCCAAAAAGTCTGAGTACTCGAATTCGAATTCATTTTATATTACTAAAAACTTAATGTATGAAATATGATTTCTATGTTTTGGTTTGGAATATCGTAATATTCCAGGGATTATTATACAAACACACACACATACAGAATCGTTTTAAGTGAAGGTCAGCCGTTGAGTTATTTGAGTTTTGTTTACTTCAAGTTTTTAAGGCAAAAACAGCAATGGCCTGAAGGTCGATGTGTGTGTGTGTGTGTGTGTGTGAGTGTGTTGGAAATTTGATATGGGTTCAAAACAGTTGCCATACTTTGGATGTGTACGTAGAAAAAGTTTTATTTTTTGTTATTTCCGACAATTTACAGCAATATCGATTTGTGTAAATTATTCGTATTATATTTCAGGTGAATGTTTTTTCGGAAAACTTGATAGGAAAAATTGCTTTCACATTTAATGAACATTTTAAAGATTTTGGAGAATGCGAAAAAGTTTTTGTTATTATTTAAAACTAATTTTATTGTTAATGTTATTTTTGTTATTTTGTTATTATTTAAAACTAATTTTATTGTTAATGTTTTCGTTTCGAATTTTATAAGAATCATAAGAAAATGATTTAAAAAAATATCTTAACTGTTAATTTTTCTTCTTTCTTTCTTTCGCTCTTCCCTTTCCATTCGTGTCGTATCATGTTTCAATAATTTTGGTATTTATTTTATTGTGTACATATCATATGGTACTTATTATCTCATCCAATTAACTAATGATAACTGTGTCAAGTGCTCGACATACTAAAACCGAAAATAAAATATTTGTTTGCCCTCTTTCTCACTCTCACTCCCTCACTCTCTCTCGCTCTCTCTCTCACTCTCGTTGCGTCAACATTTCGCAATCTGATTTTGAGGTTTTCTTTGTTGTTTTTTTTATATTTAAGTCGTTATCGATACGTCATTTGAAGATTGGTTCTTTTGTTTAAAGCTTTTACAACAGTGTTGCCACAACCTCAAAAATATGTGTAACTATAACTGTACACAGAGGGAGCTAATTCCATTGAAATTGAGTCAGCTTACGGCTATAAATTCCATTACACACAAGTTGTTTTTGGCTTATCAACACACAGTTTTTTTTGTTTTATGATCAAAACACATTTTGATATGTGTGTGTGTGTGTGTGTGTGTGTGCGGGTGTGTGCGTGTGTGTGTTTGTGTGTGTTTGTGTGTTATTATAGATTGGCAGTCGCTACTTTTACTTTCTTGAGCAACTTTTATTGACTTCTTTGCCCGAATTGAACTGTTTCCGCATCGGACTTGCATGTTTACTCCAACTATTTTGTAATTTTCTGAATTTGTTTGCCTTTTACAGTTACACATGTGTTTAAATATTTGTGCTTTGACAAAATGTTCTAAACAATTCAACACTTTCGACAAGAAAGTTCAGTTAGAGCTTCGTTTCGTTACTCTCAGACAGACAGTTAAGAGTCAGTTGCAACAACAGCAGTAAGAGATGTTGCCAGTTGCCAAACATGCCTCAAAATGCATCGTTTCAAAAATTTTGTATATTTATCTGACATTTGAAATATTCGTCTCTTCCAAACTTATCTTATCAGCTATCAATTTGCTGGCCAATGCATCAATGAATGAATGAATGCGACAAGCAACGACCTTGAAAGCTTTCTTTGGCTTTTAAGCTTACCAATAAAAAAATTGATACTAACTGTTTTTGTTATTGCATTCCATAAACTGAATTTTGTGTGCTTCCTATGTTAATAATGCAAATGTAAGTTTATCGGTAATCGATTACAATAATAGTTATTAAGTGTGTTCCATCATTCTACAAAGCTTCCATGCATATGCTATCTTATTGATCGATAATTTATCGATAAGCGATACCATTAATAGTTCTAAGTGTGTTCCATCATGCTTATGCAAGTTTATTGATCGATAATTTATCGATAAGCGATTGCATTAATAGTTCTAAGTGTTTTTCATCAATCTACAAAGCTTTCATGAATATGCAGCTTACTGATCGATTATTTATCGGTAATCGATTGGAATAATAATTCTAAGTGTGTTTCTAAGTGTGTTCCATTGTTCTACAAAGCTTTCATGCATATGCTAGCTTATTGATCGATAATTTATCGATTGCAATAATCGTTCTACATAGCTTTATGATCGATAATTTATCGATTCGAATAATCGTTCTACATAACTTTCATATATGTGCTAGTTTATTGATCGATAATTTATCGATAATCGATTGCAATAATATTCTAACTGTATTCCATAGTTATACACAGCTCTCATGCATATGTTATTGATCGATAATCGATTATATTAATAGTTCTTAGTTTGTTTCTTAGAGTTTTCCACCAAGCTTAAACGCACATGTTAGTAAATTTATCGATATTTCATCGACATTCGATTGTTTATTGCTAACCATTAGTTATGATTAAAAGTTCTTAGAGTTATTACAAGTTTTCTGACTGTTGCTAATCTATTGAGAGTAATGCCAGTTCAAATATCGATAACTTATTGAGAAAAACTGCTTCCGCAAGGGTGCTAGTTAATTTATAGATATATTTTCATACTAATCAATTCAATGCTATTAAGCCCCTTTAAAAGCAGTCAAATGTTTTCAAAATGAATATTTTCAATCGTCAACACATTTTTGAATAACATTTCCTACGACTGGCGATATCTGGCATTAATTCTAGGATTTTTGACATATGTCAACTTGTTTACCTCTGATTGAATTCGATCGACCACTTTAAAGATTTCGATGGAAATCATAGAAAAACACATCAATAAAAGCAAAGCCAATTACAAGTGTAACACAAATCTCGGATAATATATATGTATATATATATATATATATGTGTCTGTTGCCCTCAAACTCAATTAGTAGCTGAGCAATCAACCCACACTGAAGTGCTTTGAGCTACCCTTTCCCCGTTTCGATTTCTTTCGAGCAAGTGTATTCAAATTGTGTAAATTGTTGTACAATTTTTTTGCATGCCACCATAAAAGGTCGTCAGAGTTGCTGTTGCAAGTTGAGTGTGGTACGAGTTTTGGGTTGATTGGGGGCGGTCCGATGCTGATTTAAATAAATTATTCTATATGCGTTTTCTTTTTTTTTCTTTTATTATATTATTATTGCATTCGCGAGAAACACTCGCACAAATTGTTTATTTTTTCTTGAATCGTTTTTTTCTGCTTTTCTGTGGAACGTAATTGAATTCGTTCACTTAATTTTGTTTTATGATGTGTTTTTTTTATATCATTCTCACCTGAGTTGTTTTTCAGTTGTTATTTTTCTCTGATGTCTGTTTTCGCATGCGGAAAAGACGAATTTGCCGCGGAAGTTGCGTTGCGTGTTGCTAAACGCAGAAATAGTAATAAAAACGCACAGACATAAAAAAGTATTCATATATAATTGGAGTAAGAGCAAGATACTTTATACATAACACATAAATCGTTGCTCTTAATTCGATTCAAGTCGAATGATTTTCATGTTTGTGCCATTTTTATTACGAAAGTTCATTTCCTAGCGTGTGTGGTGTGACCCGTCGGGCGAAAGGAGGCTTATCGATTTGGGCCAGGGTAACATTCGATTTTGCTATTACGATGTAATGAATGATGTAATAGGTTTAGGTTTCTTGAGGGTGTTCCAAAAATATGTTAGAGGAATTAGTCGAGGAAGTTTGAAAGTAAAAGGAACAGCTAATAAATCTCTTAGACCTAAAAATCTTTAAGATTAAAGTATAAAAAACATCCCTGATTACCTTGAATTAATTTAATTGTTTTAAGCAATATCCTTTATCTTAATGAATGATGAACAGGTTTAGGGTGTTCCAAAGATATGATAGAGAAATTAGTCGAGGAAGTTTGAAAGTAAAAGCAAATAAATCCCTTAAACCTGAAAAATCTTCAAGATTAAAGTTTAAAAAACATCCATGATTACCTTGAATTAGTTTAATTGTTTTGAGGAATATCCCTAATCTAGTGAAGTGCTTAAGCTAATTCCGCCAGCTATGCCAAAACATAATCGTATTCTTTGCCCTTGCCACCAAATACAAAATTTCAATTGCTTGCTTAAAAATGCTCTTAACTGGTTTGGCTGCTCGGACTCTCGCCGGCCAAACGTAATGAACCACTTAGACGCGGAATGTTGCGGGTTTGGTTGGTTGGGTGGTGTTTGCTTGCAACCCATTTTTAAGCCAAGCTCAGTTGCCACATGCCTTCAGTCAATGCCACGCAACATAAATCATCTTGTTGGCACTTGGACACGTGCCGGCAGCCATTACCTTTTAGCTACCCTTTTAGCCAAAAGCTTAAGCCAATTGTCAGTGGGGCAGGTTCAAGTCGAACTGCTGCTACTTGCCTCGAGTGGTTTTTATGAGCTTGGGGGTTTCCCCTATAAGCATAAAGACTAGGTACCTGCCACACATGCCACATGCCACATGCCACATGTGCACATTGCTTTTCCTTTCTTCTCGCTTTTCTTTTATGTATTGTTTGTCTGCTTGCTGTCATTGCCTTTTCATCTTACACGCATTTTCACGCACTTCGCTGGTTAAAGCCTGGTTAAAGATATTTGAAAATGTGGAAAGTCGGAAGCAGAAAGTAAAGCAAATGCCATTGGCCTTTTTCCAGCATTACTTCTGAATGTGCCCAGCACTTTATTTTGTTTAGGCCTGCCTGAATTTTGCTTTATTTCGATGAAGTTTTACGACCAACAGTCATAAAGTTGTTGACTTCTTCTCCCTGTCAGTTATTAAATTTCCATCTTTAAGCATATTTCTACCACTGTGTGTGTGTGTGTGTGTGTGTGTGTGGCAAGTTGGGGCTTGTACACTCTTTATTGGCTTTGGTCTGGCTACCTTTTTACTTTTTTTTTTTTCCTTTTTGGCCAGCTGCACTGCTGTGTTAAGCCCCTGGAATTGGATTTTGTGTTCTGGCCAGTTGTGGCTACTGTCCGCAAAGTAAAAGGAATTATGCTAAAAGGCAAATATGTTCCAGTTGAGAACGTTTCAGTTGGCATTTCTGTCTGTGCGTACCTGGATTCTTTGTGGTACTAAGTCGATCAAAGCAACTGGGTGTAACTATTTTAATATATGTGCAAATGTTTCTAGTACTAACCATGAGGTTTAAGTGTTTAACTATCTATCAATAACCGTTAAGCTACAATCGATCTTAGACTTTTTCCTACGTATTTGTTATTAAGTACTTAAGTACTCAGTTCTCAGTACTCAGTACTCGGAAATAAACTGGAACCGTAGAACTTTGAGGTTACAAAGGTTTTAAAGTTACATCTTTAAAACTAAAAGCTACTAAAAGCTACTAAAAGTTCCTAAAAGCTTTATAAAAGCTCCTTTAAGCTTTATAAAAGCTATCAGGTACCCAAAATATTTCAGATTTATGGCAACCCTAAACTTTTTAGGTCATATTAAAAATAAAATTTAGTTTAAAGATATAATTTATTCAGAAAAAGCTCCTAAAAGCTTTATAACAGCTATCTCGTATCCAAAAGCAACCCTAAACTTTTTAGGGCATTTTATAGCTCTAATGTACCTTAAAGATATAATTTATTTAGAAAAAGCTCCTTAAATCTTGATAAAAGCTATCAGCTATACAAAACATGTCAGATTTATGGTAACCCTAAATTTTTTCGGCATTTTAAGGCTCTAATTTTTACTCCAATGATATAATTTACTTCAAAAAAGCTCCTGAAAGCTTTATAAAAGTTATCATGTATTCAAAATATATCAGAATTATGGCAACCCTAAAATTTTTAATTAATTTTAAACCTCTAATGTACCTTAAAGATATAATTTACTTAGAAAAAGTTTTTAAGAACTTTATAACAGACATCATGTATCCAAAATATTTCAGATTTTTGGCAACCCTAAGCTTTTTAGAACATATTAAAGCTCTAATGTACCTAAAATATATAATTTACTTAGAAAAAGCTCCTGAAAGCTATCAGCAAACCAAAAATATTTCAGATTTATGGCAACCCTACAATTTTCAGGGCATTTTAAAGATAAAATTTAGTCTAAAGATAAATTTACTTAGAAAAAGCTTCTAAGAACTTTATAAAAGTTATCATGTATCCAAATTATTTCAGATTTATGGCAACCCTAAAATTATTAGGGCATTTTGAAGCTCTAATATAGCTTAAAGGTATAATTTACTTAGAAAAAGCTCCTGAAAGCTATCAGATAACTAAAAATATTTCAGATTTATGGCAACTCTACACTTTTCAGGGCAGTTTAAAGCTAAAATTTAGTTTAAAGATATAAATTACTTAGAGAAAACTAGTAAGAACTTTATAAAAGCTATCAGGTACCCAACATATTTCAGATTTATGGCAACCCTATATTTTTTGGGCATTTTAAAGCTCTAATTTTTACTCCAAAGATATAATTTACTTCGAAAAAGCTCCTGAAAGCTTAATAAAAGTTATCATGTATTCAAAATATTTCAGAATTATGGCAACCCTAAACTTTTTACGGCATTTTAAACCTCTAATGTACCTTATAGACTTAATTTACTTAAAAAAAGCTCCTGAAAGTTTTATAAAAGTTATCATGTATTTAAAATATTTTAGAATTATGGCAACCCTAACCTTTTTACAGCATGTTAAAACTCTAATGTACCTTAAATACTATATTTACTTAGGAAAAGCTCCTGAAAGTTTTATAAAAGTTATCATGTATTCAAAAACTTTCAGATTTATGGCAACCCTAAGCTTTTTAGAACATTTTAAAGCTATAATGTACCTTAAATAATATATTTACTTAGGAAAAGCTCCTGAAAGTTTTATAAAAGTTATCATGTATTCAAAATATTTCAGAATTATGGCAACCCTAAACTTTTTGCATGCTGTTAAAGCTCTAATGTACCTTATAGACTTAATTTACTTAGAAAAAGCTCCTGAAAGTTTTATAAAAGCTAACATATACCCCAAATATTTCAGAACTATGGCAACCCTAGGGTTTTTAGAGCATTTTAAAGGGATTTTTTAAAGTTTTGTTTAAATCGGTTGAACAAACTCGCTTAGTTTAATACTCTTCGCGGCGGCTTACTTGTTTTAAGCACGTACTTATTCCCAAGTGACCAGCGATTAAATAAATCAAACTTCACTTCCAGCAAAGTCCCCAACGATTTCTCTCAACGCGATTGTCTGACCGTAAAGTTCCAAAGGTTTTTAAAGTGCACGCAAAATTGATTGTGTTAACATAAATTCTAACACCAAACTAACCCATAAACAGCACACGCCGTAAAGGATATTTAAAGTGAATGCATATTAAACCGAACACAAACAAAAAAAAGCGTAAACCAAAACCAAAACAAAACAAAAACGCATCCAAATAATTGAAGCCAAAAATACAAAACCAAAAAACATATATTCAAAACGAAACGCAGCTAGAGAGCAAACAACGCAAACGTCAAGCAGTCAATCCATCAATCATCAATCATCAATCAACAATCAACAAACAACAATGTTGAAAATACATATGCTGGAGCAGGTCGTCAGCACGGACAACAATGTTTGCGAGAATCCCGCAGCTGCCCCAGAGCTGTCACCCAAGCGCAAAGTGGCCATTGCACCAGGCACATTAGGGGGTGGCGGTGGCAGCAACTCATCGTCAAAGAGTACACCAACGGTATCGGCGACCTCATCGCCGCATCATCAACCGACGCCACCGCAGCGCCACATTCACACAGCAGCTGCAGCGGCGGTTGCAACTGGCAAATGCTTCAGCCAGGGATCCTCACCAGCCGGGTAGGTGTAAACAAACACACAAACAGCTTGTTCGCGGGGTGGTAGTGGTGGGGGGACATTAAGAGGTCATTGCATTTCCGCTAACTTGGCCAATTGTGATTTGGATGCAATATGGCGCTTTGACAAATTGCTTGATGGATGACTTTTTGATGAGTTTTGCAACCGAAAAAACTCAAACCACAAAGCTTTCCCTAGTTATACCTATCTCTGATTGCCCCCCCCCCCCTGCATTCCTTTGGTTGTTTTCATCATCATAATGAGTGCATCTTGTGCAAAGCCAGCGTGCCACTTGTATTTGTTGCACGCTTCCCAACCCAAAAAGCAAAGCAACAAAATTTCACCGCAATTCTGTTGTTGTGTCAATGATTTGGTCAAAAAGTTTGCAACGTGCAACGTGCAACGTGAGATGTTATAATGAAGCACAACTTATTGTTGCTGCAGCAACGACGAGGCACTAATGAACTGCAATCTGCTCGCTGCAAACAAAGTGTGACGTCACTAATTATTACCTTTTGTTTTCATATTCTCAACTGAATTCTTTCACGTGTTTATGGAACTTTTTGCGGGATTCGGGAAACAAATTACGTGTTGTGTTTTTTGTGGATTTTATTTATGGGAAATTACACTATAAAAGTTAACTTTACAAGATACAATCTTCATGTAAGCAAAACCTTATTTGATTTATTTATTTCTAAGATCTTCAAAAAGATTCAACAAAGCAAATTTATGATAAATTTTTTATACCCTAAACCCATTGAAATGGGTAAAAAGAGTATACTGGTTTCGTGTAAAAGTATCTAACAGGCGTTAGGAAGCATCTCCGAACCCTTAAAATATATATATTCTTGATCAGCCGAGTCGATATATCCATGTCCGTCTCTCCGCCTTTATGTATGAACGATCTCAGAGACTATAAGAGCTAGATACTCCAGATTTGGAGGGGTTATGGATAGCATAATTAGAATAACAAGTTTGAAGAGATATAGGTAAGAAATTTCTAGTATTTCTGATCGGAACTGCAAAGCTAATTTGGGTTATCAATTCAGATGAATCAATTTCCCCATTAATTAGTTTATGGAAAAAAGTTATTCCAAGCATTGTTCTACGATCAGAAAGAGAAGGAAGATTTATTAGTAAAAGTCTACTATGGTAGGCAGGTAAGCTAAGGTTATTGTCCCAATTAAGACCCCGAAGTGCAAAGAGTAGGAATTGTTTTTGCACTGATTCTATTCTCTCCTGATGAATCCTGTATTTGGGATACCATATACAAGATCCATATTCGAGGATAGGTCGTACAAGAGACATATACAGAGTTTTAGTAATATAGGGGTCGTCGAATTCCTTCGACCAGCGCTTTATGAAACCCAAGGCACTTGACGCTCGATTTGTTATTGAAGATATATGCTTGTCAAACTTAAGCTTTGGGTCCATTAAGACACCCAAATCTTCAACCCATCCATTCAACAGAAGAGTTGCAGCCGACATGCATAATTTTACATCATCGGCATACATCAGCACCCGGGAGTGATTTATTACGGACGGAAGGTCGTTTATGAATAGAGTAAATAATAACGGTCCAAGGTGACTTCCTTGTGGAACACCAGAAGTGACCTGAACCGCTTTGGAAACTGAGTCATTAACAAAGACTCTCTGAGTTCGAAAAGTTAAATAATCTTTAATCCAAAGAATACGATTATTAGGAAAGCCCATAAGTTTAAGTTTATAAATTAAGAGCAAGTGATTTACAGAGTCGAAAGCCTTACTGAAATCAGTGTAAATAACATCAGTTTTCATTTTATCTTCAAAGCCTTTAATAACAAATGATGTGAATTCTAGCAAGTTAGCAAGTTGATTGAAATCGTTAGAGAAACACAGGAGATATGGAACATTGGAGTTAAGTCAAGCATTGACTGTACGCAGTATAGGGTTCAGGGTATAGTCTAGTGGGAATTTCTCGACTTGTTTGTTTTTATACCCTTAACCCATTGAAAATGGGTAAAAAGGGTATACTGGTCTCGTGCAAAAGTATGTAAGAGGCGTTAGGAAGCATCTCCGACCCCATAAAGTATATATATACTTGTCAGCCGGGTCGATATATCCATGTCCGTTTCTCCGCCTTTATGTATGAACGATCTCAGAGACTATAAGAGCTAGAGACTCCAGATTTGGAACATATCCCTAAGTAGTACAAGTTTGTTTCAAATTTTCGATAACTTTCCTCGTTTCCGATATACACATGTGATCGATAACAACCAAATCTTGAATTTGGAAAACTTTGTGATGCAGTTTGAAACATAAATCAGAATAATAACAATCTGTGAAATTTTGATTGAAATCATTAGAGAAAACACCGGAGATATGGAACATTGAAGTTATATCAAGTATTTAGTATACACACACACACACACACATACTTGCAAGCATTGACTGTACGTTGTATAGGGTTCAGGGTATAGTCTAGTGGGAATTTCTCGACTTGTTTTTTTATTTTTGTCAAAATTGGCTTACTCAAATTTCAGTCAAAAGCTTACCTAAATATTTAACAGCATTTTAAAGCTGGCATTAAAAATCCGAAATTGCTATCTCCGCACCCCAATCTGAGTTGTTCACATGTCGCAAATGCCTGGGCACAAACAATAGCTCAAAATTTGTTCAAGTTCTTTTTTTTTTTGCTGACAAGTAAAGCCATTTATGAGCATGTGTGTTGCCATTATAATCCATTTATTGTTGGCCATTCTCTCCCTCTCTCCCTCTCTCATTCATAAGTTTATTAAGTTGAAAGTCTTTGCTTCAGTCTTGCAACTTATTTAGCTCACTTGCAACTGCCACAAGCTGACAGGAATTGCGCTGCGCTTCATTTTGTACAAATATCTTTTACTTACCCCCTTCATCGACTTCCCCCCACTCTGTGGGCTTTTCTTTGTTAAATATTTCTCAGCTATTTTTCGCTGTTGCTCGGTTTCTCCTTATTGTAATTCTTTGCTTGTTATTTTGTTTTTTTGCATTGGATACTTGTAATTGATACCTGACTAAAGACGGCCAACCCTTTGGGGCACCCAACACATCGTGCACAATGCCAGTGGGCGTGGCGTGGGCGCCCCTTTTGTAAATACATTTTCTTCACAAAAGGGAAATCATTTTCAGTTTATTTTCGTTATTTTTTTTTTTGTTTAATAATTTCTTCCAAGTCAGCTTTGGGGCCTGTCCCATGTCTTCCGCCCTTTTATTTTCCCTCCTCCCTGAACTTGACAATCAAAAGGGATTTTCATTTCTTTTCACAACGCTTTGTTTGTCTTGCCTCCCACACGAGATATTTGGAATATCAAAACATAAACACTTCCGTTACCCTCTTTCTCTCTCTCGACCAACTCTTTTGGTGTCTATTTTTACTTAATTACTTTTCAGGGCTTACGAAGCAGTCTCTCCCTCTCTCTCTCCCTCTCTCTCTCTGTGTCTTTGTTTATTTATGCCTCGAATTAGCTTGACAACAATTTTGATTTATGTGACCCAAAGACTGTGCCATTATACATAATAGCGTATCTGAGCATTTGAATCTCTGGCAAACTCGATCTCCATTTCGTTTGCTGCCAGTTAGACGACCTCAAAACGAAAGCCGAAACGCTTTGCCACACACTTAGCCCAGTTAACTAAATCAGTCAGTTAGTCCATCAAACGAACTCTCAGCATCATCTCCAGCATTTTTCTCTTTACGCGTTTTCGCCTTTTTTCTTCCAATTTCAATGGCAATTTTCTGGCTAATTTATATGCAAAACGCGCAACAGCCAAATAACTGGTAAATAAACAACAACAACAACAACAGCAAACAGCAACAATCTTGACGATGACAAGAATAAACAGTTGACCAAGCCAGATCATTTATCACTTTGCCTTTTTTGGTGTTGTGTTTTTATACCCTATTATTAGCAGGTCTGAATACTCTTTCGAGGGGTATTTATCGCTTTAGTATATCATATCGTATCATGTCAGCAAATATGTCTGTTAAAGAGAAAAGTTTTAATACTTATGTAATATAAAACGAGCAGATTTAAATACTCTTTCGAGGGGTATCTATCGCTTTAGTATATCATATCGTATCATGTCAGCAAATATGTTTGTTAAAGAGGAGAGTTTTAATACTTACAATTTTTATGACTTTATCTTATATAA
>JAWNNV010001119.1:0-81503 GCA_035044485.1 Scaptomyza reducta | reverse complement strand
CAAAATTTCGATAACTCTTTCCGTTTCCGATATACACATGTGATCGATAACAACAAAATCTTGAATTCAGAAATCTTTATGATGCAGTTTGAAACATTAGACGAAATTATGATAAGCTGTGAAAATTTTATTGAAATCGGTTGAGAAACACCGGAGATATGGATATGTTTATATTACTCAAACTATAAAACCATTAAAATGTGATTTTCGGTATTTGAGAACAGCCCAAGTGAACAAAAAAAGCTTGCACTAAACAGAGCGAGCTTTTATCGCTTGCTCTACAAACTTTTTTCGGCTCAACAAAAACGAAACCGAAAATCTAAAACTGAAATAAAACGAAAGACTTAAGACACGAACGCGAACATTAGTTGCTCGCCAGCGCGCAAACAAAGCGCACGTCTTTAGCGCCAGTCCAACGGGATTATCTTTTACGTTTTCATTTGTGTTTCGTTTTGCAATCGCCTCCAAGCAGCACGTGCGTCACGTCTGCTCCGCCCGCCCCCTCGTGTGAAAGCGCCAAGATCAAGTGTTGCACAAATAGTGGTTGTTGTTGCTGTTGTTTGGGCGTTTCGCGCGTGCCCGCTAATTTGAACATAACTCGTAGTATCCGGCATTATGCCGCGAGAGCGTCGCCAACTTGTCGTCCATTGATCGAGAGTGTGTTGAGTCCAATGACCAGCAACAGTTGCCGCCGCTGCATATGAAAATCAAAAAACAAAAGCAAATTGCATTTAATTTTTTTCGAAAAACCTTGACCCACAACCACACACACACTTATATAAGCTGCAAAAATCCAATTAAAAAAACAGTGTTGTTAAAAATGTTATTAAATTGTGTACACAAAAAGCGGGAATTTCTGGGCATTGGCTCAACGCTGTGGCTGCTGCTCAGCTTTAATGTTTTCCATGTGGATTTTGCCGGTTTGTTTTCGTTATTTTTTTGGGTTAAAAAGAAATCAGTGTTAAGTTTAACTTTTACTTTCGCCCTGGCTTCGTTTTTATTTTTTGGCACCTTTATGGGTATTTAAGTTTTTAATATTTTTTTTTGGTATGATTTTTTCTGGCTTTCTTCTGATTTCGGCGTTGTCATCGCGTTTTTTGAGACAAGGCGTGCCAGGTTTTTGGTTGCCATATATAAATAATTGCACAATTCACATATTTATTTATGGCGTTAGGCCATCGAAAATTTCCAATTGGCGACCTTGCTTCATATTGCTCGAAAAAAAATATTTCGAAATTATAATTTTTTATTTATGCTGTG
This sequence comes from Scaptomyza reducta, assembly GCA_035044485.1. Classification (NCBI taxonomy): domain Eukaryota; kingdom Metazoa; phylum Arthropoda; class Insecta; order Diptera; family Drosophilidae; genus Scaptomyza; species Scaptomyza reducta. The sequence goes on along the minus strand of JAWNNV010001119.1, from coordinate 80,243 downwards.
AACATTGAACAACTTCAAAGGTTGATGCTCTCCACAGCACGTACTCGGGCAGCTATAATCGCAACAAACAACTACTTATAACTATTTATAACTACTTATTTGTTAAGCCAACAATGAAACGATGGCTTTTTAACCGTGCTTAGGTTGAAACTTAGCACAGTGACTAAAACTCATAAAAACAAAACTTATTTAACCCAAAAACCGCAAACAAAATTTGCTAAAAACATGTTTAGTTAAAAAAATAATTATTTTAGCTAATAAACAAGTTTAGCAATATGTTTATGCTAACAAAAATAATAATCTTAGTCATAAGGTTAAAAAAAAATAACTGCAACCTAAAACCAATAATCTTAGGCTCATAAAGTTAAAAAAAATAACTTCAACCTAAAAAATCATTAAATAAATACCTTAAATAGAAAAAAATATAATTGCATTTTTTTCCATATAACAAATAAAGTTATTATTTTTTTTATAACTTTTCGAGTCTTTTATTTATTAAAAAAATTATGAAAATATTTTTTTAAGTTCGAATTATTTTTTTAATTTATTTTCTTGCAAGTTTATCTTTAGGTAGAAAAATTATAAAAATATTTTCACTTTCTTAAAAACCTAAAATATATTAAATATAATTTCACTTTTTTCCATATAACAAATAAAGTTATTATTTTTTTTTATAACTTTTCAAGTCTTTTATTTATTTAAAAAATCATGAAAAATATGTTTTTAAGTTATAATTAATTTTTTAATTTACTTTCTTGCAAATTTTTCTTTAGGTAGAAAAAATATAAAAATAATTTCACTTTCTTAAAAATCTATAAATCTATAAATCTTACAAAATCTTTTTATATATGAAACCACTGTGCAATGGGTCACTTGACCAAACACTAATGTCTCTTTTACCACACACACACTTACAGTTGGTTGTTATTGTTATAATCGCTGTCATCGATGTTTATTGTTGTTGGCTTCTTTTTTTTTGCCGAATTTGTTACGCATACTTTTGGCTCATCGAAAAAAATGTAAAGAAAAGAAACAACAACACACACATGAAATAGAAAACAAAACACATGTTCCAAATGTGTCTCATCATTGGCAAGTGTTGCCTTGTTCGGTGTCAGCAGTCACATTGTTGTTGTTGTTGTTGGCCCAGTTGTTAGTTGGCACTTAGGCCAGTGAAGCTACCGTTCAACTGCACTCTTAATAGCTAGTTCATCTATCATAATCATAGCTCTGAATGTGTATTTCATATTTTAATTATATATATATCTTATGCTTAATGCGCCTTGACACCCTTTGCTGCTGCTGTTGCTGTTGCTGCTACTGTTCACTGTTGGTTTTTCGCAGTGTTTCGCAATTGTTAGTGCTAAGTTTTATTATGCGTGACATTTGGTTGTGTGTCTAATGAATGTGTGTTGTTCTGGCTAATGGGACGTATGCGCATTGCAAAAGTTCGTGTCATCATGGCAAGCGCATAAAGCTGATGGCCAAAGTCAACTGAATTCGAGTTCAGCAGCAGAGGTTGAGGTTGATTCAGCAAGCTGCAACTTAAAAATTTTAGTTTTATTTATTTCAAATGTTTTTTAATTACACTAAGAAACGATTTCGTTCAACACTTTGGCCTTAAGAACTTAAGTAAGCTAAGTGTTTATATTTGCAGTGTTAATATTTGCAGTTATTTATAATCCAAATTGACTTTAATGAGTATTAGGCGCTTTTTGGCCTTCATTTGTATAATTAGACTTCGAAATCGAAGTCGAAAGTAACTAGCCAAACTACTAATTGACAAACTGTTATAAAACTTGGCCTCAAAAATAAGAAAAAATGCACAAAAATCTTGTTTCTAACTGCGAATGTTGTACTCTACTAGATTAAGCCCAAATCTTAAAGGTATTACTTTTTATAAACAGCTAAACTTTGTTTAAGAAAAATGCACATAAATCTTGTTTCTAACTTCAAATGCTGTTATCTTCTAGATCAAACCAAAATCTTCAAGGTATTACTTTTGATTGTCAGTTAAACTTTGTGCAATTGAAGTTAGTCCATATCATATCATAAGCTCAATCCAAAGCGTATATATAAATATATATATTTATATATATATGTTGTACAAATGCAAAGCAATTCATTTCTGTACACAGGAAACAGTTCAATTTGATTTGAATGGCAAGCAATTATTGTTTTTTGCTGCCGATTGTAGTCGAAATATCAAGTTAAAGTCTTAAAGGTGCTTAAAAGTTATGATTTTGGGCAATTTTCTTTTGAGTTCATGCTGAATTCGTTATAGTTATCGAGTCTCAAGCACAACAAAAAATATGAAACCACAAACAAAAACACGAAACGATTTGAAGAAAAAACCGCAACACAAAAACCTATAAAAAAAAAAAAAAGCGAATTGACGATTAAAGAAAGAGAGAGAGAAGGATGAGAAGAGACAGAAACATTGAGAGATAAAAGAAAGAGTCAGCAACAAAACAACCATATATAAAACAATAAAAACAAGCAAAAAGTCTTCAACATCTTTCACTTACTTGCAAAGCAAACGCGAATTAACTAAATGATGAGCACGTCTCAAGTATTGTTGTTGCTGTTGCTGTTTCTCGTCCGCTTGTGTCTTCCGCATTTAGCTTTGAACGCTTCCGTTTTGGGCTTTCTGGAACGGTTTTAGCCTTTGCGTTTTGTATTCGATATTTATTTTCATTTGACTTTTCCGGCGTCTTTTTATTTCGACACAAATTTTCCCCCCCAAAAAAAAGCAAGCACTTAATTGGTATTCGTAATGTGAACAGTTGAGTCCAAGTAAATGTCCAAGTCGCCGGCATTCAAGCCAACTTACATAAGCCAAGTTAAGCGAAGCAAAGCGTAGCGATTGTGAAAAGAGTTTTAACCGAAAACCCAAAGCAATTGAGGCAGAAAAAACCCGGTTCGGCCCATTGCTAATTGTATGCGGGGGAGGCGGAAGATTATGCTTGGACTCTTGCTTGTTGCATGTTCAAATGTTGACATAATGTCACATGAAGCGATAACGGTTAACCAGCCTCAACTTATCCAACTTATTTGGTGCTCACTGTGCCATGAGGTGAGCGATTGCCCTAAAAGGCGCTGCTTACACAAAACTCATCTCCGATTGTCGTTCAGCCTGCCACTGCAACAGTTTTGTAGACCGGTTGCCACACTAATGTTGCAACATCAGGCAGCTGGTTTAGCATCTAAGCAAGTGGGCCAATTGGCCAGCAAATTATTAAACACGCCCAAGGCCGATTCTTAACGTCTGCGATTTTTTAATGAAACCATAAAAATGCATAACGCATGCGTAAAGCTTTGAAATTGTTTGACAGGTTCCGTAGTTTGATTATCGCAACGATTCCAACGAAAGCACAAAGAACAATTGTTGCTTGAAGTTGAAATAATAAGCATTTTATTTTATGGATACTTTTTTTTTCAACTTCCTAGAACTTAAACTTACGGAATGAATACGTTTGAGAAATTATAACAAAATAAGAAAAAAGAATAATTGTTGCTTGAAGTTAAAATACAAATCATTTAATTTTATTGAATATTTTTTCCCAACTTCCTGAGAATTAAACTTATGGAATGACTAAAAAATTCGTTTGAGAACTTATAACAAAATAACGAAAAAAGTTGAAATACAAATCATTTCATTTTCTGAAATAATTTTTATCAACTTCCCGAGATTTAAACTTATGGAATGACTAAAAAAAACACTTTTGAGAACTTATAACAAAATAAGAAAAAATAACTATTGTTGCTTGAAGTTTAATAAGCATTTTATTTTATGGATTATTTTTTCCCAACTTCCCGAGTCTTAAACTTATGAATTGACTAAAAAATACTATATTTGTTATCAATCATATTTTTAGCTATAATATTGCAAAAATGTATAAATAGCTTTCAAAATGCTTTCGAATTTAGATTTAAACGAACTTTACTTTACTACTTTTCTTTCATACCAAAAATATTTTAAAATATCCTCTGTCATCAGAGACTCTTTTGAACTTGTTCTGAACGGAAGTGCAAATTTTGAATTCAAAAAAATGCTTTGAAACTTAGATTTAAACAAACTTAACTTATTTTTCTTTCAAATAATATTTTCATAATAATATTTAATAATTTACAAATAATATTTGAATAATTTTCTTTTGAGTTCTTTCAAAAACTCACTTCTCACACTCTTTTGAACTGGTTCTGAACGGAAGTGCACATTTTGAATTTAAAAAATGCTTTCGAACTTAGATCTAAACAAACTTTACTTTACTACTTTTCTTTCAAAATAATATTTTCATAATTATATTTAATAATTTACAAATAATATTTTAATAATTTCCCTTTGAGTGTTTTCAAAAACTCACATCTGAGACTCTTGTGAACTGGTTCTGAACGGAAGTGCACATTTTTAGTTTAAATCCAGTTCCAAAAGCATTCAGATGAGCTCATTGCATATTGGGTTTTCCTAACGATGCTTGCTGCCTGTGAATCAGACATACATATCAACATATATAATGTTCAGTTATGTCACGTTGCGCGTGTTATAAATAGCAACAAGACACTAACCACAACAACAACAATTGACAACAACAACGAGTGGCGTGGCAAACTTCCGTTTTTGGGACGCATTTTGTGTCTCGGACTTTTACTTTTGCCTCACTTGAAGAAATGTTGCAACAACAATAAAAACTGCCGTCAAGTGCCGGCAAATGTTGCAAATGCAGTCGCATGACATTTGCCGCAAATCGGCAACATTCAATGTCGCCAGCAAACAGCAGTTACCACCAGCCAACCATCTTATGTAATTTAGCTTAACAAACTTGTTTGGCCAGCTGGGCTCAGAGCTAGAGTTTTCGGGGCATGGGGAGCGCCTCGGACGTTAAAAGTTGGCGCCAACTGATCGCACTAAGAAACAAGACGATTGAAGTCATTACCAAAATTGTTTAAAATTATTGAAATAAAATCTAACCTGAGGTTTTTATACCCTGAACCCATTGAAAATGAGTAAAAAGGGTATAATAAGCTAGAGACTCCAGATTTGGTACATAAGCTCGCCTAATGCCTAGGCAGTACAAGTTTGTTTTAAATTTTCGATAACTCTTCCCGTTTCCGATATACACATGTGATCGATAACAACAAAATCTTGAATTCAGAAATCTTTATGAAGCAGTTTGAAACCTTAGACGAAATATTGATAATCTGTGAAAATTTTATTGCAATCGGTTGAGAAACACCGCAGATATGGAGCAAGTTAAGAAAGTATAATATATAGTATATAGTATATAAGCACTATAAGCGTATACATACACACACTTACACATACGTGCAAGCACTGACTGTATGCGTAAAGTATAGGGTATATAGGTATATAGGATTTCTCGACTAGAGCCTTCCAACTCCCATAACTATTCCATTCTACTCTTCATATCTTTGCTGCAGCTGGTCAAAATGCAGCTGTTGTGGCTGCCGCCGTTGCCGCTGGCCAAAATCAATCGCAGGTCTATGTAACGGATTCTTGCCTGGAGAAACCCTATCGCTGTCCGCATCCCAAGATCCAATTCTACTTGTATACGCGGCGAACACAGGAGACGCCCGAGTTCATCAATGTGCTCGATGCCAACTCGCTTTACTATTCGCACTTCAATCCCAGGCATCCCACCAAGATAATCATACATGGCTTTGGTGGCGGTCGCACGTTGAGTCCCAGTCCGGATCTGCGGGAGGCGTACTTCACCATTGGCGAGTACAACATCATCATTGTGGATTATAGTGATGCGGTGAAGGAGCCTTGTCTCAGCCAAATGGAATGGTCGCCACGCTTTGGCAGTCTCTGCATCTCGCAGCTGGTGAAGTATTTGGCTAGGCATCCGCGTGGCGTTCAGCCGGATGATCTGCACTTCATTGGCTATAGTGTGGGCGCGCATATAGCTGGGCTGGTGGCGAACTATCTGAAGCCGGAGGAGGGTAAGATAGGTCGCATCACCGCATTGGATCCGACGATATTCTTCTATGCGGGCGCGAATAACTCGCGAGATCTGGACACCAGTGATGCCAACTTTGTGGATGTTGTGCACACGGGCGCTGGTATCCTGGGACAGTGGCATTCGAGTGGACATGCTGACTTTTATGTGAATGGAGGCACTAGGCAGCCAGCCTGTGTGGGATCAGCAACGCTGTTTCGTAAGTGAAAGTTCGATAATTATCGATAAATCGATTTACGTTACACGCAACTCTCGATTTTTATCGATATATTGATTCATAATGCACGCAACTAGTCAGCTTACATACTTGAATAAAATTATCGATAATGTTTTATCGATAAATAACGATTGTTATCGATATATCGATTTACATTACACGCAACTAGTCAGCTAACCTGCTTGAACATAATCAATAATGAACATAATCGATAATATTTTATCGATAAATATCGATATTTTTATTTGTTCAGAAACCTTGGCTTGTGATCATACCAAAGTGACGCCATACTTTATTGAATCGATAACATCAACAAAAGGCTTCTATGCAGGACCATGTCCGAACTTATTCAGCTATCTGATAGGCTGGTGTGAGCCCAAGGATTCGGAGTATGTGCTTATGGGCGAGCATTGTTCGACCAAGTAAGTATTCAAAACTGAATATGCTCAAAACTAAGAAACTAACAATCATTAACTAGAGCGCGTGGCAACTATTATGTGACGACGAATGCGAAGGCGCCCTTTGCCCGAGGTTTTCCCGGCAAGGGGCGTTCCAATGGGGAATACCAGGGCGTACGGCGTTGAGGATGACTTGAATATATATATATAGTTGTATTGTTAAGTTGTAGCACTCTTGTGATTTTAGTTTGTTGTTTCCTAATTATGTATTTGTATTTATTTGAATTGTGTTTTTGTTAGTTTTTATTTGCCGCCATCGTCGTTGGGAGTCCTTGTTTCGCGCCTTGTACAAATCTTAATCTAATCAATAAGTTGTAAGCCGCTGGTATTCGAAATCAAACCGAATGTAGATTTTAAAACTAACAATAAAAACGACTTGAGCATTTTTGCTGGCATAATTTGTTAACATGTTTGTTTTATTTTTAAATTGATTTATTGAATTCCAAATACATTTTTCGTTTTCGTTCGTTAAGGTATAATTTGTTAAGCCTTTATATGTACTCGTATATTTTGGGTTTAGTTTCGTATAGTCGGTTGATGGAGCCTGTGAATCAGTTTCGTTAAAAGTGAATTCCAATTATATATATAATTTTTTGATTTCTTTTGTTGGTGGTTAATCTTTCGAATCGAATGATGTCAGTATACATTAATAGTAGATACACATATATATTTATTTATATATATTGAATACCTGTTTATACTAGATCATAAAATTATACAACATGGGCGGGTGTTGCCAGAAAAGGGAGCTTGATTCTTTTTTAGTTATTACATATACATATAGATTTGATTTTTATACATTTACTAATTGTTGAACACAACACACACTCAAAATCGAACACAAGGAACGAACAATTAAAATATATATATATGTACATAGCATAAATATGAATAATGAATAAACTTTCCAAGACAAATCCTTCCGGAAAGTATATTTAAAGTGCGGCTAGCCGCAGCATTCGTTCATTGATTTATTTTATAAGTTGATTCTTTGTGCGTATATATATATATTCTGAACAATAGATGAGTTTATTAATGCAATTTCTTAGCTATTCAAAGAGTCTAATCATAACTTGCTGTACCCTAGTTTTAACCGGTTCGTCTTGAATGCTCTCATTTAATGTTATTAATACTTGTGATCGGTGCCAGAGTTATTATATTAATGTGATTTTGTTTGTTTTATGTACACTTAAATTACTCACAAAAGCATTTAATGATGGCATTTAACTAGTTATGTATTCATATTTACAGACTTTCGGGTCAAATGTTTAACTATTTTGTAAGTATTATTTTTATTTTTTTGGCTAAGGTTTAGGTTTAGATAGTTTGAAAACAAAAAACACTGTGGCTTTTCGTTAACATATTTGTTATTATTGTCCACACAGCCTTGAGAGCCTTTTCGCGTCTCTCAAAATGAAAACAGAAGTCAAAATTAATAGTTAATGACAATTGAGAGTCTCCTTAATGTTCATCTCTCCTGCCAAGAACTTTGCTAAGAACACATCTATACATTATTATTATATTTTTGTTAATATTAACTAGATAGTTTTTTCTAGTATTTTGTATTTACACTTTGTTTGAATTGAATAATTCTAATATTACACATACGCCCCAATGGCCCAATACAATTTTATATAGTTTTGCTGTTTTTTTTGTCAGTAAAAGCATCAAAATTTCTAAAAAACAAACTAAGCAACTTTGCATAATTCTAAATATTTAAATCATATATAATATTTTCTTAACAAAGCTTATTTAACTAGGTATTGTCGCTTTCACAAGCAGTTTGGTGTTGTCTCCGATTAATGGGTGTATCGCGAAAACACAACTTAGTATTTGATTAGTTAGTTACCATATATATAGAGTATATATACGAGTAGTATAAGTCATTGGCTAAACTTAAGCTCAACTGACCAATCAACATTTATATATATTATGCAATAACATTTAAAATTTAAGTGCTTTACGTTCTAGATAATTATTAAAGTTATATATATATTATTGGCTGATCTGTACAAATTACGGTATAAGAATTGACTCTTTTAGTTAGAAAATTTTCACATTTTATTAATACATAGTGATTTAATTGTGAATAATTTGTTACATTTCTGTACTCTTCTAAGTATGGTTAATATTTTTATTTTTTTTGTTAATATATAATACATTGAATACATTGTGGAGTCTAAATATAAGTTCTACAGTTGTCGAGCAAAGTAAGTGCGTCTATATAAAACTTTATATAATATTTAAAACATAGGAATAATACTACTAGAGTGCGCAAAAAAATTAAATTAAATAAAATATAGTTTTTAACAGTGCATAAATGAAATATAGTTAAAAAAAATAAAAGTTTGGGTGCAATAAATATATTTAAAGTGCATATAAAAAAATTAAATAAATAAATTTAATCAAATATAAAATAGAAAACTTAATTTATAAAACCTTTTCTATTTTTGTGCGATTTTTTTGTACAGTGAAAATTTAACTTTGTGTGTGCTTTGTGCTTCTTATATATAATTTTAATAGTGGTGAGAAGAATGATAAATATTTGTGCTTGTTTTATTGAAGAGTTTCACTGAGTTTCAAACATAATAAAAAATTGAATAAAAATTTATAATGTGCTTTGGCAGAGAAGAAAGTGCGATAACAAGAAAATTTCGAGAAAAAAAGTATCAAAAATATTTATAAAAAAATAGTATAGATATAAAACCATTCTTTAAAGAAACTATTGATAGTTAGGATTGGAAAAAAGTATCAAAAATAATTATAAAAAAAATATTACATATAAAAAAATTCTTTAAAGAAACTATTGAAAGTTAGGAAAAAAGTATCAAATATAATTATAAAAAAAAAATTATATATATAAAAAAATTCTTTTAAGAAAGTATTAATAGTTAAGATTGAAAAAAAAGAAATGCCGCCAATTTAAAAAATATTTTCTAAACAAAAACATTTGTGGAAACCCAGCAGAACTCCGCATTAAATTGATTATTTAATTTGTGAACGTAAAGACATTAAGATTATATCGAAGATCATATGAAGACCAATTCTGAGGTTAACGATAGAGCTACACGTAAGTCTAGCAAATATTTAGACATGCCATAGCATAATGTATATGTATATATAAAAGTTCAACTTAACTAACTCAAGTGCATAACTATATGTACGATTAAGGTTTATATAATGTATAGGTTATATATTATGTGGAGTGTTTAATTCGTGCCGAACATCAACAATTGCTTAGTATTAAATATGTTTTCTATTTGAGTTTCGTTTCGATTAAAATGTTCTAATGCTTAAGACATAAATGACATTTAGAGCCGGGTGTTTATCATACACAAAGAAGAATATCATCAACGGTAATAAAACTTGCAGTTTTCACATTACTTGCTACTTGCACAGTTAATAACAATTTATTTTGCTATATATTTATATATGTATATATAATATGTTTTATATAGTTATAGTTATAGTTTATTTATTATTTATAATAATAATATTTCATAACGTTTTTGTGAGACGTATTGTGCCTGGATTATGTCTGTTTATATATTATTTATGATATACACAAGTGTCAAATATTATTTATTTAGTAATTTTGATTTTATTCTTTGCTAAATTTTGTATGAGTTTTATATTTTTGTTATCGTTTGTTGCTGGAGCTTGTAAATAGAAGTTTCGCGAAAGCGACGCTTAAATGTATGCTATAGTTTTTTGTGTGTGTGATTTTTTTTTGTATTTGTTTGGCGCCAAGTTTAACGATATCATTTTGAATAATGCATTTTAATATGTAGTTTTGCTCTGTTAGGTACATAGTTTCATTGTGTTAGTGTATTATGTGTCGTGAGTGTTTGTTGTTGTCATGGTTGTTGTTCTAATAGAAATTCGTTAAGACTCGGCCTTTCACTTTTTTTTATCGGTATCAACCCCAAATGGGTAACAAACAATAAACGGCAATCAAAAACAATTTGGCTACAACTAAAAGCTACGTTTATATAATCAGTTAATCGGTGTAGGCGTTTGCTTTTATTTTTTCTTACTGCTGTTGATAGGATTGCTGTTCGTAGGGATTCGTTGTTGTTGTTGTTGTCGCTGCCGGCAATTGTCCTTGCGTGTAGTCATAACCATAACCGGCAGCAGTCGCATTGTCCACATACGGCAAGGAGGCGGGCTCTTCGGCAATTGGTGCACTTGCCGCTGCCACAGCAAATGGATTGTTTGCCACGTGCCCCGTGGCGCCGTAGCTAATGGCATTCGATTGTTGCATCTGACTCTGTTCGGTGTACTCCGCTGCGCCCTGTTAAAGGATATGCGCAGTTAGTAAATATATAGAATGATTATATTCTCTTCGACTTACGAATGCCGTCTCCTTGAAGAATGAGCCCGCCTGGCTGGTATCAGTGTTGGTAATGGCGCCTGCAGGCGGTGCCCATACCTGCTGTTCCTCCGGCGGCGGCTCGGCCCAGGGCTGCAGCTCGCCGGACGCGAAAATGCCATAGAAAGAGCAGCCAATCAAATGCACACAAGCGGCCAAGGTGAAGACCGTAGTCCAGCAGCCAGTTGGCTAAAAAGAAAGTTAACTTTCACATATCGAAAGGATAAATGTAGATCAACTCCCACTTACATTCGCCTGGATGAGTCCGTCGAGCGCATAGGGCACAATAATGCCGGCGAGGGTGCCAATGCCATTGGAGAGACCCATCAATATGCTCGCATAACGTGGTGCAATATCCAAGTGATTCACATTATAGCCAGAGATGGCAAAGCCACTGAAGGCAACGCCACAGGTCAGGGCAAACATGGCGCCAGTCTGCAGTGTGAATGGGTTAGAAAGAGCAAGGATTTATCCAAAAAAAAAAAAAAAAAACTTAACCAGAAAGAGCTAGGATAATGACTTATCCAAAAAAAAAATAATACCAACTTACCCAGTGTGAATAATTAGAACGAGCAAGGATAATATCTTATGCAAAAAAAAAAAAATTATCCAAGCTTACCGCCGTTGAGAAAGAGCAAAGATAATGACTTATCCAAAAAAAAAAAAAAAAAACTCCAACCAATCCAGTGTAAATAATTAGAACAAGCAAGGCTAATAACTTATAAAAAATTTTAAAAAAAAACTTATCCAAACTTACCGCCGTTGACGAATGCGCCACGAAGAGAAAGAACAATCCCTCCATGCCGAAGCCGCCGCAGTTGAAGAGCTTACGCACATTGGTTGTGGACAGGATGCCATTCTTGCGCAGATGATCCGCCAGCATGCCGCCAAAGGGCACAATCGTGGTCATAATCAGATGGGGCAACGAGCCCACAAAGCCTGCCTCCTCGACCTTGAAGCCGAACTTGTGCTTGAGAAAGGACGACTGAAAGAGCACCAGCAGATAGAAGTTCCAGGAGCGACAGAAGTTCGCCACGATGATAGCATAAACGGGCATCGAACGCAATATTTGGCGCCAGGGTGTCGTCTTGAACGAAGGCATCGTCGGATGCGAAGATTCGCCCAGCGACTTTTCGATGTACTTCAGCTCGGGTATGCTAATGGCGGGATGCTTGCGCGGATTCTCAAAGCACAGCCAGATCCAGAACAAATACCAGATGATGCCAAAGGCACCATACGCATAAAATGGCGCCTGATAGCCGACCGCATCGGCCAGCAGTCCGGACAATGGCAGACCAACCACTACGCCCGCATACGAACCGGAGAAGGCCAATGTGGCTAAGCGGGAACGCTCCATGGGTGGCGCCCAGAAGCGCCAAATGCCATGACAAGCCGGATATGTAACGCCCTAAAGAGATGGGTGGAGGAAAAGAAGGAGAAGAAAACAACACACAAAAGAAATCGCATTAAAATAAATGCTTTTGTTATGAATACCCTGTAGTTAGGGGGGAGAGAGAGACTACTTCTACTTCTCTTCAGTAAAACTAATATTTTTATCCAACTGGGTATCTCGTGATTCTCTACACTCCCCCAACCCACCCTTTCCCAGCTTATGACATGTTTTCTTTTCACATGTTTGCTTTATAATAAAGCGAAATCCTTTTACTACCCTGGCACCCACTCTCTCCCCACACGTAATCCTTAGCTTTGATCTGACGAAATCGAATTCGATTTGTATATGTGTGTACTTGCCTCAAAGAGTCCTTGCAGCACGCGCACACAAATCACAACATGTCCATGCGCCAGCGTCATGGCAAACGGCACAAACAGATGCAACGAGGCGGAGCTGACAATCGATAGGCCAAAGATTTTGTTAGCCGGAAACTTGGATGCAATAAAACCGCCGGGTATCTGTGTAATCAGATAGCCCCAGAAGAAGGATGAGTCCACATGGCTTTCCACAGCCACCGTCCAGTTCATGAAGACCGTCTAAACGTTGGGAGAAGAGGGAAGAGAGAAAAGCAGAGCAAAAGTTGCAATCATTAAAATTTATGCCGCCGGGCTTTATTAACAAGCAAAAATGTTCACATCCTGTTTATGTCAGTGTGTGTGTGACTTTTGAGTGATGTGAACACGCACACACACACACTCACACTCACACCCATACAACAAATTGACAACAGCTTTGAAATCAAATGAGGCAAATTTGATTTCCCTTTCCTCATCTCCTTCTCTCATTCATATTTAAAGGTTCTTTAATATTTTATTTTTGTGATGTTTGCAAAAGGATTTTTGGTATCAATTTCTCTTCCAACTTACCCCATTGTGTTCGCCCTTGAGCTTGGCAGCTGACATATTGCAACGCATGCCGAATGCAATCATGAAGCCCACGCAGGCCATTGTCGCGATAGTGTAGCGGGCCGGCATACAAGGACATTCGGCCTTACAGTACTTATCGATCTTGCGCAGCGGCGGACGTTCGATCTCCTCGAAGGAGGCAGGCGAATCGGGTCGATCGTCGTCGTCCTCATAGACATGTCCACCGCCGGGTCCGCGTCCCTCCCGCTCGCCGCCCTCCATCTCTTCGTAGCCACCATGGCCGCCATGATAGGTCTGGCCTATCTCGAATTTCTCCATATTCGGCTTGATGCTACAAAAGAAGTAAGAAAGGACATAACTCAAGCCAATTAGATGTCAGTGGGCAACAGGTAGGTTTTGGTTAGAAGGGGCAGTGATGTTGGGGACAGTGATGTTGGGGGGCAGTGATGTTCGGGGGGCGTGTTAAAACACAAATATTTTCAGCTTGTTAAAACGAAATTCCCCCTTCAGGCGAGGACTTCTTGTTTTCCCAAAGGCATTTGTGGCCTTGTGGCTTGCGGGGTGGATATTGCGTATTGTGAACGAACAGATTCATCCAATTGAAATTGAATTCAATTTTATTAAGTGCTGATAGCATTCAGGTAGCGATATTTAAAATGATTTCTCTCTTTCTCGTTGTCGATTTCTTAATCTGATTGTGGCTTAAAGTCAACGTTTTAGCTGACAAAGCAAACTGATTGATGACAGTGTGTGAGTGTATTTTGTGTGGCTTAATGTAATGCGATACGGTTGTGCTAAATCCAACATCTTAACCCTGGCTAAGTGACACATCAACATTGATAACCTCAGCCTCAAAAACCACATTCCTTTTTTTTCCCCATTCATTTCTCTTCATAAATATCCCGGCAAACGCTTCGCAATACAAACTAATAAGACTCACGACAACTACTACTACTGTATAATAACAACAACTGCCACAAAAAGAGGCAACTGCCAGAGTCTTCGACGCCGTTGTGTCACATAACTCAAATGTCTGCCGCCAAAGCTACCCTCGTCTGGTCACGCAGCCTTCCTTGGTCTTCCTTGTTCCTTGCGCCTTGACCGACTTTAATGCCGCGTCTTGTCTGACGCCAATTTTATGCGCATACATATAGATGTATATATTGCTGTGCCATTTGAGCATAGCAGACTTTTGTCACAATGTTTGTCAATGGCATTGAAAAAATGAGCCACAAATGGATGCGATTTAATGGACTGAATAGCTTATTCCTTAGCTAAAAATGTTCGTTATTTTTGATTGTAACTGCCAGACAATAATTCATTGTACATTGGCTCTAACTAGCCAGGGAGATAAAACTTGGACTTATTAACGATTGCGTTGAGTATTATATTTATGTGCAGTTCGAAGAACTTAAGATGAATATTGTTCAAAAAAAATACCAAAATAATACCAGGAATAAAGAAATTGTCAGGAAAGTCCCTCATATACAAATATTCATAAAGATAAGTTTCAGCATTTCCCAAGAAAGATTTGTTGTCACCTCACAATAATCAAACCCAATACCTTATTACATCTTGAATCAACTATTTATTGCCTTAAAAAAAATCTTGAATTTTTTCTAGAGTATCTAAGAAGTCATGCTCGAAACCTTACTTCTGTTAGCTTAATCTAATACCTTATTACATCTTACATCAAGTTTTTCTTAGCTTGGTAAAAACTCTTGAATTTTTTCTAGACTATGTCAAAAGTCATCCTTGAAACCTTACTTCTGTTTGCTTAATCCAATACCTTATTACATCTTAAATCAAATATTTCTTAGCTTAAATAAATCTTGAATTTTTTCTATAGTATATCAGAAGTCATGCTCGAAACCTTACTTCTGTTTGCTTAATCTAATACCTTATTACATCTCAAATCAAGTATTTATTAGCTTAACTAAATCTTGATGTTTTTTCTAGAGTATATCAGAAGTCATGCTCGAAACATTGAAACATAAATCAACTATTTATTGGCTTAAATAAATCTTGAAAATTTTGTTTGAGTATTTCAGAAGTCATGCTCGAAATCTTACTCCTGTTTGCTTAATCTAATACCTTATTACATCTTAACTCAAATATTTTTTAGCTTAAAAAAATCTTGAATTTTTTTAGAGTATCTAAGAAGTCATGCTCGAAACATTACTTCCGTTTGCTTATCGCTTTCTTTTTTTTGGGCAAACTATTGCGCAAGTTTTTTTGTTGTTTTCAGCCACTTGTTTGGCGCATTTGATTGTCAGTAAAAATTTTGCAGACTTTATGGCGCCACATAGATTATAGCTAACTGGCGCCGCTGTCTTGCGAGAGACGCGAGAGTTGCCAATTTTTAGTTATCTGTCTGGGCTTTAACTTGGCCACAATGTGGCGCGGCCATTAAACTTGGCAAAGTCGTTGAGTTGAGGCTTGTCAGCGACACCAGGAAGGACTCCACTTCTAATTCTAATTTCGTTTTCATTCAACAAAAGCGAGCGGAGTTTCAATATAATTTCTTCGCGATGAAGGCGCGAAGCGTTTCGAGTGGCACTCAGCGGCATCAGCTGCAGATCCTTGTGTTGTGTTTGTGTCCTGGCAACGGAGCTCGTAAAAATCAATTTCATTTGCGTGCAACCTTTTTCAATTCGCAAGAAGTGCGAACGCCTGTTGGTATGCAACACACATACATAGTGAGTGGCATTCCTTAATGGCAACGAAATCGTTTACCTATTGTTCCAATTTCTAATTTACGCACAAGGTCCTTGACAAATCAGTTGTACGAGAGCAAGAGTTCAGAGTCCTTTCCCCCGCATTGTGCTTCGTGCTCATAAAATTGCATACCACAAATTCACTGTTTAGCTCTCATGACTCCTTTATTGTGTTGCGTGTGTGTGTGTGTGTGTGTGTGAAGCAGGATCCGTTGCCGAGGCTTCCCAGGTTTCAAGCACGTGCCACAACGTGCACAGCATTCCAGAGGCAACGGTGCAACACATCCTGTAAACGTCTCGGCATGCCATAACTGTTGGACCAACCCATCCAGACAGAATGACTATCCGACTGACTGACTGACTGACTTGTTAAGCATGCCAATAATTTAACAAACTTGAACGACGCGTCAGAACGCGAGACGAGGCGACACGTGCCACCAACTTTCGCGACGCCTCAAAAGCTCTTCTCACTCCCCCCAGCTCTCTCTCCCCCAACTCTCTCTCTCTCTGTAAGTACTTGCAGCATATTTTCCTGCCTCGTTCCACATTTATTATCGTTTGCATGGTCAAGTTCAAGCAACCACGCGTATTGGCAACTCTGCTGCACAGTGGTATGAGTCTTAGCTGATCAACGTTGCGTTAAATTAAATTTTGATACTCTTTTTTTTGGTTGGAGAATCATTTGATTGCATTCATATTTCAGTCTCGCCAATCTGCACACTCAGCAATTCAACAGCACTGTGCTACAAAAGCAAGGATATAAGGATATGATTTATGAGGTGCGGAAAAGGAAAAGAAAGGAAGACTAAAAATCGAACTCTAAGATAATCAATCGTACTAGAGAAGTTAAGTTTGATTAGAATAGGCTTTCAAAGTAAGTAAGTGAGAAGTATACTGATTGAGAATGTTGTAGATAAAACTTTTTAAATTATATGAATTTTTTTTATATTTAAAATAAATTTTTTATGGAATTATTCTGATTTTATGTTGTAGATAATACAGTTTAAAGTATTTGATTTTTGTTGTCCTTAAAAAAATCTTTGCTTTTCATTTAATATATATTTTTGATTTTTTTTGTTTTTAAAATAATCTTTTTATGGAAGTATACGGATTTTAAGTTGTAGATAAAAGTTTTTAAACTATTTGATTTTTGTTGTCCTTAAAAAAATCTTTGCTTTTCATTTAATATATATTTTTGATTTTTTTTGTATTTAAAATAATCTTTTTATGGAAGTATACTGATTTTATGTTGTAGATACTACAGTTTAAAGTATTTACTTTTTTTCTATTCAAAATAAATATTGCTTTTCATTTAATATATATTTTTTAAGATCTTAGATGTGAACAACATATTTTGTATCAAAACTTTAGACATATAAAAATAGATAAATATTTTTTAATTTGAATAATCCTCCCAGCTTTGTTGCACTGTGTGATTATCGTTATATATCATAAGGATTCGTTCAGCTTGGTTCCGCTTTTACTCACCCGCCAAAAACGCCCGTCGCCTTCTCCTTAAACGCCGTCAAGCCCTTCATGATGATGTTGCTGCTGTTTCTATTCTCTTGGACTTTATTGTTTTTGTTCACTCGCTGTGTTCACTTTGTTGTTGTTGCTGTTGTTGTAAATATTTTGTTGCCAACTTCACGGCGGCTTGCCGCTGTACCTTTATGATGGGCGTGTCGAATCCACAGGCGGCTAATTTCCAGCAGCCAGGCAACAAAACAAATTTTGATAACTCAATTTTGGTTGGTTCGTTCTGGCTGTGATTTTTCGTAGTCAGGTTCAGTTGGACGCCATTAAATGTTTCTTGTAGTTGTTCGATGTTGCTGAAGGTGTTGAATGTGGCTCTCACAGTGCCTGCCAAAAAGAGAGAGATGCAACATTATTAATGTATTTTTGTGTGTATGTGTGTTTTGCTACTGATAAGCACAATCCTACAAAGTATCATAATTTGCGCACATTTGTCGTCAGTTTTGCTTGCAAATGTTTTGCCAGGACCTTTGTTAAGCGGCTTATGTTCATAAATTTGCCTGGCAGTTAATAGCCGAAACGAATGCAGAACTGAGATTGCGTTTTGTTTAGGGGTGGCAATACTATTCAATACTTTATTATTTGGTCTTAGGCGGGGAAATTATATATATTTTCTAAAGACTCATGAAATGTAGCCGTAAAAACTTCGAAGAACCTTTTCAAAGTATTTGCGAATATTAAAAAGGAGTTCCTAAAAATTGAACTAAAATTTATTGCCAAAATATACATAAATATATTTAAGGGTTTATTAAATAATATTTAAATTTTGATAAATATGTTATTATTATACAAACAAAATGGCTATATAAAATCGTTTAATAAATCTGTAATATTTCTTGATTTTTATGAGCTTAAGTCTTATATTTTTTTATACTAACATTAGGTATTAAAACTTATAACTTTCAACTTTCCTTAATATAAAAAATATATTTTTTAATGATTTTTAACCGATTTGATAAAGTTTTGAATGAAACTAAGTCATTTCTTAAAATAAAAAATATTTAATATTTATTTATTAACATTTTTGGTAGTTATTTCATAAGCATTTTTGTACGTTTTTCCCTAGTTTATAGTAAATAAATATTTATTTATTAATTTTTTTGTATTTATTTCATAAGCATTTTTGTAAGTTTTCCCCTAGTTTATAGTAAATAAATATTTATTTATTATTTTTTTTGGTATTTATTTCATAAGCATTTTTGTAAGTATTTTCATAAGCATTTTTGTAAGTTTTCCCCTAATTAATAGTAAATAAATATTTATTTATTATTTTTTTTTAGTTACTTCATAAGCATTTAGTAAGTTTTCCCCTAGTTTAACTAAGTATAAAAAAAATCAATAGTTATTTACTGTCAATCATAGGAATTCTTCATTTGACCTTTGTTCACTGTTATCTCACTTACGTTGTTCGGAAGCATTGCGTAATCCATTCTGGCGCTGTAATCGATTATGTAATCGCTTTACGTAAGTCCAAAGTTGTTAACGTTATTGCTAGGCTCGTTTATTAGTTAATTAAACATTATGCAACAAAATTGTAATATTTTAAAATAATTATTTTTTTTCTTTCGTTTTTGGTTATAATATCACAAACAAGGTACTCAGATTATAGATAGATAGCTTGACACATTACACGTAACGCTGTGAAAAGAACAAACACACACAATTTGAAGGTTATGTAAGAAAAAGTAAGCGATTCTTTCACTAGTATTTTTAAGGTTACGTAAAAATGTTTTTAAGAGTTAAAAAATTGCTCACGTTTTCTAAGCAACACACGCCCCGAA
Source organism: Scaptomyza reducta (assembly GCA_035044485.1). Classification (NCBI taxonomy): domain Eukaryota; kingdom Metazoa; phylum Arthropoda; class Insecta; order Diptera; family Drosophilidae; genus Scaptomyza; species Scaptomyza reducta. The sequence continues at coordinate 60,862 of JAWNNV010001119.1, read as the reverse complement.
AAAAAATATTAAAAATAAAAATCAAAATGAATTAAACTGATTAGAAAACTTAAAAGTCTGGCATTTTGTTAGCCCGGCTCGACAACATTCAGACAGAGTTGACGAGGACCCCGGCGGGAATCCTCCGGAACGGAACGACCACGACGCTGGTGGAATGATCCGTGTTCAGCTCTGTCTGAAGACTGTGCGGCAGTCAGGTCGGGCGAGGACCTTTCAGCGAGGATCAGACAATGGCATGGATTGTGTTGGCGTTGCCAGAGTGCGATAGCATGAAAGGCTGCATTGTATATAAGCAGCTATCTCTGCTGCTGCAGATGGAAGCTATATATATATATAGTGGGGGGTGGGGTGGTGCTACTCTTGGTATATATACTGGAAATTTTCGACAATTGGAACTGGAAGAACGATACGAGTGATTTTTTTGCCCACCAATTTTAGAGTTTTGAACACAGTTTTCAACACAATATCGAGCGGAATTTTCAGTAGTAGTATTAGTTAAATGATATAGTACTATATAGTATATAGATTGATGTAGTTATAGTTGGTATTAGCTGGTCACACTCACTGGCACTAACGCTGCGGCGCTTGCTTTGGCCTCAGCAGGACAACGCACGAAGTGAAACTAACGCCAACAGCATTTGCCCTTCTTGTCTGGCCAGCCCAAGCAAGATGCCCTGGTCCAGATTATGCTCACCAAACGCCAACAAAAACAACAGAAACGTAAGCAGCTCGCTCGCTCACACACAGGGGCAGCGCAAGCGAGATACCGTTAGGTGTGGTGAAAAGCTTGTGTGGTGGATACTGCGCACGCTCAGCCTTGAAGTATGTGCAGGAATTTCGTTGGTCGAGGGTTGTTTTTCGGCAACAGTAGCAATATTCTTGCACCCAGGAGTTGGGGCATGCCACCTGGCTGGCAAGCACCAATCAGCAGTCACCTTCACATCTCGTCACATATTTTGGCACTATATATATATATATATAGTATATACAGTTTGTTGCATGGAATGCGAGCAATGTTGAATCTCGGTGGTGCATGAAATGCTATTACATGTTGCCCAGACCCATAGCTGCTGCATTGTTTCGCCCGTTACCATATAGACGCCAAATACAAGCGTTTTTATATCCTCATAATACATACACATAAAATGTCAGCCATTTTGAATATTTACTTCATTGTTTGCACTCGCTCTCAAACTCAATCGCTTTGCTATCTCTTCCACGTTGAGTTCACTGTTTTTATACCCTTAACCCATTGAAAATGGGTAAAAAGGGTATAATGGATTTGTGCAAAAGTATGTAACAGGCAGAAGGAAGCATCTCCGACCCCATAAAGTATATATATTCTTGATCAGCATCAACAGCCGAGTCGATATAGCCATGTCCGTCGGTCCGTCCGTCCGTCCGTCCGTCCGTCCGTCCGTCCGTCCGTCCGTCCGTATGTATGAACGCGTCGATCTCAGAGACTATAAGAGCTAGAGACTCCAGATTTGGTATATAAGCTCGCCTAATCCCTAGGCAGTACAAGTTTGTTTTAGATTTTCGATAACTCTTCCCGTTTCCGATATACACATGTAATCGATAACAACAAAATCTTCAATTTAGAAAATTTGTTGATGCAGTTTGAAAGATTAGACTAAATAAAGACAATCTGTGAAAATTTTATTGAAATCGGCTGAGAAACACTGGAGATATGGAGTATTGAAATTAAGAAGGTATGCCCTATACGCGTATACATACAGACACTCACACATACTTGCAAGCACTGACTGTATGCGTAAATTATAGGGTTAAGGGTATAGTCTAGTCGGGATTTCTCGACTAGAGCCTTCTTACTTGTTTGTTCACGATTTATGTTGCACAATTTATTGTGCTATTGGCCAGTTATCATTCTTAGTCAAGCTAAGCTCAATTTTCAGTTCCAATCAACGAGCGATGTCTGCGATTCATCAGCCATTTGATATATAGCTATCTGATATAATTAATGGCTGACTGTTGGATGCCAATTACTTTAGAGCTTTAATGAGATAAGTTTTGGTGTCAACAAGTTCATTTGTCAGCGAAAATGATTGTTTCTGTTTTTAAGAAAGTTTCAAATCGTTTTAAGAAAAAGCAGGCAACATTTCAAGAGCTCTTTGAGTTCGTCAATAAAAAGTTATGAGATTGTTGTGTAACAAGATTTTCTTTTATTTTTTATCGTATGTTTTTATACCCTGAACCCATTAAAAATGGGTAAAAAGGGTATAATGGGTTTGTGCAAAAGTATGTAACAGGCAGAAGGAAGCATCTCCGACCCCATAAAGTATATATATTCTTGATCAGCATCAACAGCCGAGTCGATATAGACATGTCCGTCCGTCCGTCCGTCCGTATGTATGAACGCGTCGATCTCAGAGACTATAAGAGCTAGAGACTCCAGATTTGGTACATAAGCTCGCCTAATCCCCGCGCAGTACGAGTTTATTTATAAATTTTCGATAACTCTTCCCGTTTCCGATATACACATGTGATCGATAACAACATAATCTTGAATTTGGAAAATTTGATGCAGTTTGAAAGATTAGACTAAATAATGACAATCTGTAAAAATTATTATTGAAATCGGTTGAGAAACACCGCAGATATGGAGTATTGAAGGTAAGAAAGTATGCAGGGTATAGTCTAGTCAGGATTTCTCGACTAGAGCTTTCTTACTTGTTTTATCATATGTTTTTATTACATAAATTGTCTAAATATTCTTTGGCACAAGAGTCTTTTTCTACCCTTAACAAAATCTACAAACATTTAACTTACTTGAATAGTAACAGACCTGAAATGATACTCAAGTTAAACTGCAAGTTATAATCAACAAGACTTAGACTAAAAGTAATATAGTTTTTCATGTTGTCTTCTAGTTTTTGTTTAGTTTTCCGTATCTATATCACCATGGCATCTGCGAGTTCCACCTAAACGTATCCAATAATCTAAGAAAACCCTCTGCAACTGCTGAGATTCCCAAGCCTAAGCAAGCAATTCATAATCCATAACAATCTATAGCTCTAAGGAGTTCTCATCTCACTTTCAAGTGTACAAAGCAGCTCGCCCCAGCCTCGCCTCCCCTCCCCTCCCCTCCAGCTACGTTGCTAATACGAGGCATTGGCAAAAACCCTCATAAGCATAGAGCAAACAGTCAAACAGTTGCAACTCAGCCAAAAGCTATAATAAAGTTGCGGATGTAAACAACAACAGCAATCAAGGGGGGGAAAATGAAATGAAAATCAACAAAACGGCAGTCGCTAAGGATACTTTTTTTCTCTCCATCACATTGGCAAAAAAGGATACATGACCGGGAGACGGCCAGACAGTCGGGCAGACAACCAACAACTTTAGAGACAACGCGGCGTCAACAACAACAACAACAAGAAGAATGAAGATGCTCGAATATGATATTAAATTTCCCAAAAATGTTTCGACTATTTAAACGGGACGATTAAGGATGCGCAGGCAGGATGCGCCTAAAAGCAGCAGACAACAAAAATCACATTGATTGACATAAATGAAGAATAATCGAATTGCGCTCATAAAACTCTAAACTAAGTGGCAAGCCCGGCTGCGGCTCAAGTGTCACGAGAACACAAATATGTACAGTGGGCATAAATAGTAAATATAGTTGTTAAAAATAATGGTTAAAAAATTGAGTAGTGAAATCGTTTTGTAGCTTATCAAGCATAAATAAATTTTGTTATTCATTGAGTTCAAAATATTTGTATAGAAAAGACAAATAAGTAGAAAATGGTGAAATCGGAAACTTTTAAAGAAAACACAAAGAAAGAGAAAATGGAGTCACTTCGGAACGTAATCGGAAACCTATCGAACCTATCGAATCTATCGAACTCTTCCCTGCTTACAACTTACACATGTAGTACCCACTGTGTTATAGGTAGGCGTGTCCCAGACCTCATAAATTGTGCGAAAAAAGTGTCAAACTTGAGTTGACAGGCGCGACAGCAGAGAACTGAGGGGAGCTTGGGAGGAAGGCGCACGTCAGCGGTAATTAGTGCAACGACGGCGCCCAAAAGTCGGCTACAATTTCATTCTTGTTGCTGGTAACTTTTTGCTTTTTGCTGTTTTGTTGTTTTTCCACTAATTACAAAATAAGTTTTTTGCCGCGCGCAGCGTTGTCATCTTTGTTGGGATTCCCCGCGGTGATGATGTATGGCTTGATGTACTGGAAGGGTAAGGGTTGATATCTGCTTATGGATTACTGATTACAGCAGTCGCAAAAAAGGCATTCGGCTCTAATTACCAGCTGAATGTAAGCGGCTTTAAAGTTTTGCCACAAAAATATTGGCGACAGGAGTAAAGTTTTGCAGGATGGTCAGCAGGATTCAACTTGGACATGGACATGGAACATGGACTGCTTGTTGATTTAGCAGACTCATGCTGTCAATCCACACGTCCACCCACTCAATCACAAAACTAAACGCTCTGTTCTGCGACTCGATAAGCGCGTGCCACCGTAAACCGAAACCTGCCTGCTTTCGGGGTGTGTGTGTGTATGCGGGGAAGGAGGTGTGTGTGAGTTGGTATCTTTCGCTGTGTGGCACAAAACGATTGCGATTTCGATTTCGCTTTCGTCAGCCAGAGAGATTTAATATTTATTTTTGTTTGTGTGCAAATAGCTGGAAGCGCCACAGATATGAGACCAAGGCACGTATACTACCCGGGGGTGTGGAATGGGTATGGGGAGGGGTTGGAAGGAGTAGGATTGAAGTTGTTTTGCCTGTTATTAGTTTTGAGACTAGGGGATAAGAGTTGGTTTGTCTTTATTCAACTGTGTGTAATCGAAACCAGCTCAAGCTCTAAGTTCTGCTTTCAGTTTTGAGGCAGGAAAATTCATTGCAAATCAAAATTTAATACGTTTTTGTGGGAAATTTTTGATTGCAGTGGAATTTAGTAGTGCGATATGGAATGTTCTAGCTTATGGGATATATTTGTTGTGTGATAGTAGAAGAGATCGATGACTCAATGTGATCGATGGGCACTAAGAGGCGGGAAGTCGATAGGCGAAAAATCTAAATCAAAGCTGCATTAAACTTTTCACAAAAGATTTAATAACTATTATATTCGTGTCTCTCTCCTCAACTCATAAATAGAACTTAAGTTCCTTAAGATCAAGTCAAATAAGTTCCCTAATCCATTTTCTCAATTTTTCAATACTTGTTACCTAGTCAAATAAGTTCCCTAATCCATTTTCTCCATTTTTCAATACTTATTACATAGTCAAATAAGTTCCCTAATCCATATTCTTAATTTTTCAATACTTATGACCTAGTCAAATAAGTTCCCAAATCCAGTTTATCCATTTTCTCCATACTTATGACCTAGTCAAATAAGTTTCCTAATCCATTTTCTCCATTTTTCAATGCTTATGACCTAGTCAAAAAAGTTCTTAAATCCAGTTTATCCATTTTCTCCATACTTATATCTTCCGCTTATTTTAATTAGCATATGCCCAACAAATGTTATGGATAGTGCCAAAACCCCATCTAGCTAGGCGCAGCCATTAAGGACATTTCATAAACACATTCGCATTCATATTTCCTTCAAACGTGAACACAATGAAAAACGACACAAAAGCCAAAGTGCCAACAACAAAAGGCGACATTGCCAAATGCGGCTGCAACTTTATTTTAAGCTAGAATGCACACACGTTTCACACACCACCTACCCCCTACCCCTATCACCCCTACCCCGCCGCACAATATGGGGCGACACACCGGAAGCGATGCTTTTGCGCCCCGGCGTGTGTCGGGCCCTTTATGAGGTTTTTTGTGCTTCAGTCTTTTTTTTACATTTACCCTCAAAATGCATAAATACTTTGTGTATATCTCAGTTGTGTAGCATGTCTTGATTAATGTTGGCGTACGTTGGCTTTTACCCCTACCACCCGCTACCTCTACCAACGTACTCCTGCTCCTTTAGCTGTTGCTGACTGGACTTGGGCAATAAAATTGCTGTCACACATCATTTGGCAGCATTGGAAAAGTGTATTAAAAAGTTTGTTCTCTTCATTTCGTTTTTTTTTTTACCGATTTTAAATTGCTTGAAGCACTGCGTCCGCCGGACACCTGATCACCCCGTCCGTCTGCTGCGGCTGTTGCCATTGGCGTCGCCCGTTCGGCCTCATAATGAATCTAATCACTTACGCTCGAGTGCATCAATTATACTGCCATCAAGCATCATGAGCCCGAATAAGGCGATGACAGACAACCAGACAAAATGACTGGCGGCTCTGACACTGACTCTTACTCCGAACTCTGAAAAGCGTGGCGAATGCTAAGGACGACGTCAACAAAAAACCAACAGAAGCGACAAGAGTCCTTTGTTAACTGGCAAAAATTTGTTTGCAGCGTCATCAACAGCAACAACAACAACGACAAGCTCGTCAACATCAAGTTGATAACTTTATGATATATGTATGTATGTTTGTATGTATGTTTATACCCCTAAACTGCCCATGGCAAATTCTTAAATCTGTGCAACCTGGGGTTGCAAAACTGCCGGAGATGGGCGAGAGGGGAGAGTCAATGAAGTGAATGTGAATTGTATATATGAATATGAATGCAAGAAATAAAATACTTTTACACAACAAAATATTTAATTAGGATTTTGGACGAGTAAAAGTAGAAACTCTTTGTCTCTGCTGAAAAAAAATAAGATGACGAAGATAAAAATATAAAAATATTTAAAAAAGGTAGAACGTTCAGTAATGATTTTGTTTTAGAAAATGTATTATAAAGATATTTTTCTATGTTTTCACTCTAGCAAAACTAAAACAAGTAAGAAAGCTCTAGTCGAGAAATCCCGACTAGAAGATACCCTGGCTATATCGACTCGGCTGTTGATGCTGCTCAAGAATATATATACTTTATTTCTTTCTCTCTATATACTGATGCAATTAACTTAAGAAATCTATACACGACATACAACATACCTATTGACTCTCATACATAAATCACTTTATCAGTCCAACGCATACATACAAACATAACATATTGTATATTTAAATCTTTCACAATTTCAATAATTAATACGCATAAACTATATGTTAAATATATTGTAATTATCATTTAAGACATCATATATTGTATAAGGAGCTATGTCATCTCTCTGAAACATATAATGCATAAGGTACCTACAAATATATTTCATTATATATATTATATTATTATACAATATATATAATTCAAAAATACAAATAAATAAAAATATATTTTAAAAATTTAATCAAACTGTTTTTTTATTATTTGTTATATTTCATCATGGTTTTACGAGTTTTTCGTAATATCTAGTATTTTTGGTATTTTTATTGCATCATGATTTTACGAGTTTTTCGTAATATCTAGTATTTTTGGTATTTTTATTGCATCATGATTTTACGAGTTTTTCGTAATATCTAGTATTTTTGGTATTTTTTATTTCAGCATGATTTTACGAGTTTTTCGTAATATCTAGTATTTTTGGTATTTTTTCTAATTATTTTTTATACTTCAGCATGATTTTACGAATTTTTCGTAATATCTAGTATTTTTGGTATTTTTATTTCAGAATGATTTTACGAGTTTCTCGTAATATCTAGTATTTTTGGTATTTTTTATAATTATTTCTTATAATTCAGCATGATTTTACGAATTTCTAGTATTTTTTGTATTTTTTTGGAATTTTTCGTAATATATAGTATTTTTCGTATTTTTTGGTATTTTTCGTAATATCTAGTATTTTCGGTTTTTTTGGTATTTTTGGTATTTTTCGAAATTTCTAGTATTTTTGGGTATTTTTTGGAATTTTTAAGATGGCCAAAATACAATTTCTCGATACAGTTCGGTCTGTGAAGTACCAGGCGCACAGAATTCAGCAGCAGGCTGATCTATAACTGAAAATATTAACTAACAGCAGCTGAGCTGTGGAGAGTAAGATCTAATGAGCGGCTGAGCTGTGGAGAGTAAGATCTAATGAGCGGCTGAGTGAAAACTTTGAGTGAAAACTCAAAGATCAGTTTGACCTTGATCTAAGTTTGTGCCTTCTGATTGGTTGTTTTAACTTTAAGAGTTACCTGCTACTGACTTCTGTGCGCCTGGTATTTTACTTGACGAAAATAAGTAAAATGCCCTGAAAATGGCCTACGAGACAAATCAATTTGACTGCTGTTTGGAAAATGAAACAAATAGAATTCATAATTCAGAATATTTTTTTTATTTTATTTAAGTAAAAAATGAAAACAATAAAAATAAGTTATTTAAATTTAAATGTTTAATAAAAATCTTGAGAACATAAAATCTTTACAAATAACAATATAATGTGAAAATACAATAAAAGACAATATAAATTTAAAAAAAATATAAAGATTAATAAATAAAATTATACAAATATTTACAATTAATTAATTTTTAATTTTACGTTAATATTAATATATTTTTAGTTTATTAAAATAAATAAATCGACGATCATATGATCGTATGATATCATCAAACAGACCATTAATACATTCACAGCTTAAGCTTATTGAAACCCAGTTAAAATAGTATTAAAAATGTAAAAATTTATTCAGGCTATAAAAAAGTACTTTAGGTTCTGATTTATTGATTTATTATTTATTATGTATATAATTTTTCATATTTTGCTAGCCCCGAAATCCTTAAAAAGCATTGAAAAATGTTTTGCAGAATCTCCCAAAACCAAAGCCCACAGTAACTATGGTCAGTAGCTGGTGTGTGTTTTGGGAAGAAACCACAGAAGTTGTTTTGCTCTGCGTCTTTTGTGTGCTCCGAACTTGTGCTCATTAAAAGTATATTAAATTTCTACCGGCTTTGAAGCGTGGCAAGGACATTTTGACTTTAATTGCTGAGTAGTATGTGAAGACTTAAAAGTCGCCTTTTATGCGGTTTGTTGCCGTCAAAGCGAAACTCAATTAAGCGACAGCCTCAACTCCCCTCGCCCCGTCGCTTGGCAAACTGATTTAAAACTGCTGATACGGCAACAAGGACATCAATGAGGATGAATGCTTTCGTCAGGGTTGCCAGCAACAACAACAACGACAACAAAATCTTAATTGAAATTATCTGATGCTACCTTTTTTGGCTTTTCAGTAAATAGAAAATTTGCGTTTTTCTGCTTTGTTACTTTTCCGTTGAGCAGCTGAACTCGATTATCAATGAATTTGTTAGTGTATGTGTGTGTGTGTGTGTGTGTGTGTGTGTGTGTGTGTGACGACGGCGACAACTTGTTTACAAGTTTGGACGCTAATAGCGGCTTTAAGTCATCGCAAGGATATGCCATAAATCCATGTTAATAACGCGGCAGCCGAGCCAAAATGTGCTTAGGCAAGCAAATTTCAATTCCTTGAGACAGTTTTGCACTGAGGGGGAAGAGAGAGAGAGTAGAAACGACTCAAATTCAAAGACATTTAAGTAGATTAAGCGACTTTCATGTTGTTGTCCTCGCAGCAGCCATCAACCCAAATGAACGTCGACAGTAAAACAATTCACCAGGCACGCCCGGTGCAAAGGACTTGAGCACGATACGACACGATACGATGAGACGACGACAGGACATATAAAGCTTTGCAATATGCCCTTGCCTGTGCCTTTAGCGCACTCTAAAATGCGACTCTCCAATATGCAAATAGCTCTTCAGCGTTGCTGGGGGGGCGTGGCTCGATGGGCGTTGCAGCAGCAAACAATGAAAGTAAATGCCAAAACATTTTATTGATTATCAGAGGCAAGAGCAGCAAGCTGAGATGAAAACACAGTGGCACGAAAGTGATTTGCAGGTCTACAAAATTGGTAAAGTTAAGAAAAAAAAAATTAAAAAAATACTGTTAGAAAGGAGAAACAAGTTACGTTAAAATTAACATTCAAATAAAGTTTCCTTAGAAAAAAATAAAATAAAAAAATAAAATAAATAACAATTATCATTAAAAGAAAGTTTCCTTAGGAAAAAAATTAAATAAATAATAAATACCATTAAAATAAGGTTTCCTTAGGTTACAAAAAATATTATCCAGAATTTTTAAAGTCTGTAAGTAAACAGAAAAAAATCGGGAAAATGATTTGCAAAGTAAAATATATCCTGAAACTAAAAAATAATAAAAAAAATATATATATATATATTTCTTTAAATTAAATGGTTTTATAAAAAGGTTCTTAATAATAAGTAGACTTTAATATGCAAAATTGTGTAAAGACTCAATATATTTAATACTTTCCTTAAAATTTCAACTCCGCACTTTTGTAGCAGTGTGCGTGAGTGCTGGTTGTCGCTACTTGAGTTGCCATTACGCGGCGCCGGTAAGTGTGCTACACTTTTTGTATGTTGTCTAACAGCAAATGGGGAAAGCTGAAGTCTCAATTGGAGAGTTGAATGCTGTGTGTTGTTGGTTTGAGTAAGAGCATTGAGCATTTTAATAACCGCAGCGAAGCGCACAGCCCGATGCGAAACGAGTGCCATAAATTATGCCACCCACCGCTTGACAATCGTCGTTGTCGTCGTCGTCCTTTGGCCGCCCCGTCGAGCGATTTGTAATACACAACATTCGAAACCCATTCTCCAACGGATTGTGCTTTTTGCCGTGGTGGGCGTCGCTTCCCCTTCGTTTGATGCGTTTGATATATGGATGAAATTTAAACTTTGGCACAAAAAACAAAAAAAAAAAAAGGAGCAGGGACAATGCGCATCAATTTATATTGGCGAAGCAGCACTCGGCTCGGGTGGTCAATGCGGCGTCATAATGCAATTGTATAATTTTCTTAAAAGCTACTATGTACACAAGCACCAAATGGACTCGAGTGCACTCAGGCAAAGGATCAACAAAAGGCATTAGAGAAATTAAAAATGAACCCAAAACTGGACAATGAACTGCCATTTTCGGTCAAGCAGCAAAACGTACAAAAACAATCAAGCAAATGGCGTGAACTGGACACAACTTAAGCACATTTTAGTTAATTGAAACGACCATAAAAATAGATATAAAAAAAAATCACAAAACACAAATAAAAATGTGTTTTTATATAAATAGAAATAAACGCGACAAATCCTTGCCAGACGGCAGCAGTCACGTTTTGCCCGGTGGCTTAGTCCTTAAGCCAACGACCACCTGTGGCTGGGTCGCGCGCCAGGACCTCAGCTCACGTCTCAGGTGCAAATGAAGATTTATAAAATTTGCAAATTGATACAACGTGCAAGTGTTTTTTAATTTGCTCGCCGCGACGTTGCAGGCTTAATCAAATTTTTATGCGTCCTTTGGGGGCACACACACCCTAACACCTCACACACACACAATCGCACACTCGCTTGTGGTCGTCTCGATTTCACCCCTGAGACCTGTGCAGTTTCGTAAATGAGGGTTAAACTAGCGTGTGCCCATCAACAGGTAATTGCCGTTTGAGATTGCCATTTTTATGACAACTTGCGGCTTGTTAGCGCCGCATAATTCATGAGGCAGCACTCATGTTGCAACTTCGACATTATTACTTTCGATGTGTCGCTTTAACTTCGGCAGCAAAGTAAGAAACTTGAGCAAAAAATTGCAAAAATCAACAGGACAAAAATTAAAAAAAATTTTAAAAATAAAAAAAAAACTTTAAAAAAAAATAAAAAACATTTTCGAAACACAAACACTTTTTCAAACACTTCCTCATATCACTCACATAAAATTTATTTAAATAAAAAAAACAACACATAATCCACTCAGACGCCCTAAAGTATAATACAAGAAAATTTTCTCTCAATAATTTTTTGGTTTTCATCGAATTTGAAACTTTTGCGACACATTAAAAGGATTTCCATGGCACGTGACCGCATTTAAAGGATATACTTTATCAGGAAAAAAATCGCTTTTGGGCCTTGGCATTTTTATATTATTTCCTTGAATTGCCAATTGAAACATGAGAGAACAAAAAAGAAGAAATTAGCATTTATTTTCAAAAGTTCGTGTTTATTTAGCTATTTATTCAATTTAAATATTTCTTTTTTTTCCATTCGCTTCTTGCAATCAGTCATGCCTAAATAGCAAATAGATGCGATTACATTTAATTGAATTTTTTTTGTTGCTGCCTCCAAAAATTGTATTAAGTTACCAAGAAAAATAATCAAAAATGCGCAACGCAACGATTGAGAATCGAAACGAAACGAAACGCGATGAAAAACGTGACACTAAAAAATGTTGGCGTATTCAAATTTCTTCGTTCGTTAAGCCGTCAAAATTGGCAACACAATTGAGGGAGGATTCTGTTATTTTTTCTTTCTTTTCTTCTTTTTTTTTGTATTTAAGTAGCTGTAATGAATATGGTTAATAATTATAAGAAATCTATGTTCAATAAGAGAGAGAGAGAGATAGTTTATTGAATGGATTTTTCCATACGTCTTAAAAAGTTTTTTGAAATATTATTTAATATTATTTTCAGAGGTTTGGCTAATGAAATTAAAATTTTGTTGAATAAGAGAGATACAGTTTGGATTTTTGCTATACATATTAAAAAGTTTTTTGGTATATTATTGTCAGAAGTTTGATAAAGAAATCTGTGTTAAATAAGAGAGAGAGATATAGTTTATTAAATGGATTTTTTCCATACGTCTTGAAAAGTTTTTTGAAATATAAATATTATTATTGTCAAAAGTTTGGCTAATGATAAGAAATCAATGTGGAATAGAGAGAGATATAGTTAGAATTTTTTCTATACGTCTCGAAAAGTTTTTTGAAATATTAATATCAAAAGTTTGGCTAATGATAAGAAATCTATGTTGGATAAGAGAGAGAGAGAGATAGTTATTTAATGAATTTTTTCGATAAGTCTTGGAAAGTTATATACGTCTTATATTATTGTCAGAGGTTTGGCTAATGATAAGAAATCAATCTTGAATAAGAGAGAGAGATAGTTTATGAAATGGATTTTTTTTATAGATCTTAAAAAGTTCTTTGATATATTGTTGGTTTTGAATATACTATAACATAATTATTGCACAATTTCAATTCGAAAACCTTAAATACAATTTAGAATTAGGCTAGAAGTCAAACAAGGATTCTACTGAACAATAAAAAAATTAATAAAAATTTTTGAAAAAGATATTTTTAAAAGCCAGATGACTTATTTTAAGTCATTAAATCTTGCAACTTGTTTTAGATTATTTTGTATATTGTTTTTGTATTGTGTATTTATATATTTCAAGTTCTTCTCGCCATTTTCTTTATCTGAAATTTATCAAATATCATTGAAATATTATAAGACTGCAAAAATTCGAAACATTTCCCCCAAAAACCTTAGCTTTTAGCCGGATTCATAGCTTGTTGCCAATTACGCATGCTAAAAACATTTCAATTAAAGTCAGATTCAATTAATTACCCGTTAAATGATGGCTGCATTTATGACTATGTTTAACCAGCTTAAAAACCGGGAAGCTATACGAAAAAAACACGTTTTCAATTTAGTACCAGAAGAACAGGAACAACAATGGAGAACAAGTAGAACTAGAAAGGACACTGGAAAACGGCAGCCAAGGACACCAAAGAAATTCAATTAACCTCGAGTGGTGTCTGCAGCATTGTGTGTGTGTGTGTGTGTGGCATAAAACAAAATGTGGCTGTGACTGTGTGGCATCAACGTGGTGGCATTTTTCCCATTCACACCTCATCAACATCAACATCATCATATCGAGGGGAAAGGGTAGGCTTGTGACTTATATACCACACCCTAAAGCTGCTGCTGGTTGCTCTTCAATTGTTAATAAAGACCACGTTTTGTTTGCCTTAACGCCGCAGTTTAACCCCCTTTCGCGCCGCAACGCCCCTGGCTAACAGATACGCTCCATCTGCAGTTCGTTCAGAGCAGTTGCTCTGATTAAGAGAGCTGGGCAAACAAATCAGTTTTTCGCTGTGTTTGCTTAGCCAATGTCTAAACAGCTCGACTCGACTGTATTTTAAACTGTTTGCACAGGCTAAATGTATATGTATATATATATATATATCGGGCATGTAATTAACATTTCAATTTTGCATCCCAAAAACTCATTGCGACTTCATCAGGCAAATGTATCTCTTTTGACCTCAGCTTCCTCTCTCCCTCTTCATCTCGCTGTGGCCATAAATAAATTGTTTTCCACAACGATTTCTGTTCCTCTTTTTTTTCTGTGTGTGTTGACATATGCAAATTTTTGTTGCCTGCACGCGCATAGCTAAAGTTTTTTGATTGCTTTCAAGCGCTCCACTCTACTATGTATCTAGCTGCTTAGGGGTGAGGGGTTGGGGCTGGATTCGAGCCAGGTTATTTGCCAAGTTGTAGGTAGTTCAATAAGCTGTGATTGTTTACTCTTTGCTGGTTTTATTACTTGTTCAACAGCTTGAGAAGTACTCAGAAAAGAAGATAAAGTTTATTAATCTAGAGTATTTAAGGAAGAGAAAACCTTAAATAGAAATAAAAGTAGGATAAAGTTCTCACTAGTTAAACTCAGTCTGAAAAAAATTATTTTATTAATCTAGAGTATTTAAGGAAGAAGGAAAGAACATAGAAATATAAGTAGGATAAAGTTCTCACTACTTAAACTCAGTCTGAAAAAAAGGATTCTCGCTTGAGTTTCAGACTTCAGTTTAAGACGAAAGTACACGAACGAAAGGAAAATATATAAAATAATATAATATTATTATTATAAAATGATTCTCGCTTGAGTTTCAGACTTCAGTTTAAGAAAAAAGTACACGAAAGAAAGAAAAATATATAAAATAATATATTATTATTATTTTAATAACAACTTCTCTTTTCTACCAATTAAAAAACACTAGTTTTAATTTGAATATTTTATTATGATTATTTTTCGTACATAATTAAAATTTAATAATTAGACATTTATGATTATTAAAATCACATTATTTGATTAATTGCATATATATGTTTGATTATGTATATATATAGATATTAGATCGATATGAATTGATATGATGTTGCTATGATATTCTTTAGGTTCATTTATTTTGTTTGATTAAAGAATTAGCAAACACAGCAGAAGAATTTTATGGTCTTCTTGATATAATGTTGCTTCTTCCAATCCGAATCCAGTTTTAGAGGATTCTTTGATATTCAACGCTCCAAGCGAGCGGCAATAGTTGCCTGCCCGAACCGTCTCTCTTCTTACGCCAGGAGTTCCGACGGCAAAGCTGCTGCCAGAACGTAAATCCGTTCCAACGTCCCATCATTTCTCGCTCTTTCGTCCCTCGTTGGCGTTTGTGGTTTGTGTGTGGCGCCGGTCGCAAAGTTTGCGCTTTTATAGCTGCCGCCAACTGGCTGAGCTTTAAAAACTTCACCACCTCACCTCAACCTCACCTCCCACACACACACACTCACCACAGCACACCACACCACACCACGCACACACCTCACCACAGCACACAGGCAGCGCAGAACTTTCGTGTTGAGTTTCTTGGCAGCGTGTTGAGTTTTGTTAAAGGCAACAATTGTAGCTGCCTAATTGGGTGTACGACTAGTACATAACGGTATGTATGTGCATGTGCAGTTAGGTAAACAGCTGTCTATATGTATATATATGCGACCTGCTTTATATGTGTGACCTTACAAGCATACTTCATAGGAGGAGCTTCGTATTTGACTTTTGCAATGGCTGCCAAACACACAAATTTCTGCTCTGCTCAGCATTAAATACCAAAAAAACAAAACAAAACTGAATTTTAAATACAAAACTTGAGCTATTTCTTATTCGAATTTCTAATCCTTTACTTTGCGTCTGCCCGCCTGTGAGTAAGTGATTAAAGCCATTAACGAAATTATCAAGGATTATAAAGATTTGTACACAATTTGATGCGCTGCCACGTCAGCTTCAGCACAACCCCACCCCACCCCACCCCCCGCGGCGTTTTGCTCAGAGCGAGAGACAATGCAATTTACCGTAATCCAGGGGCTTCAATTAATGGAGTGTCGACGTCGTCACGGCCCAAAAGGGGTTGCTGGGCCGCGACGTGGCTGCGCACAATAAAACACGGAAACACCCCCAACCCCCCTTTCGTCAACCATACCCCTTTTATCGGCCTGCCTTTAAAAACCTTATAGTTCATACAGTGGTTCCCAATAGGCAAGGAAAAACAAGTAAGAAGGCTCTAGTCTTGAAATCCCGACTAGACTATACCCTGAACCCTATACTTTACGCATACAGTCAGTGCTTGCAAGTATGTGTGAGTGTGTATGTATACGGCTATAGGCAATACTTTTTAAACTTCAATACTCCATATCTCCAGTGTTTCTCAACCGATTTTAATAACATTTTCACAGTTTGTCGTTATTTAGTATAATCTTTCAAACTGCATCAAAAAGTAATCCAAATTCAAGATTTTGTTGTTATCGATCACATGTGTATATCGGAAACGGGAAGAGTTATCGAAAATTTAAAACAAACTTGTACTGTACTAGGGATTAGGCGAGCTTATGTACCAAATTTGGAGTCTCTAGCTCGTATAGTCTCTGAGATCGAAAGACGGAGATGCCTATATCGACTCGGCTGTTGATGCTGATCAAGAATATATATACTTTACGGGGTCGGAGATGCTTCCTTCTGCCTGTTACATACTTTTGCACAAAACCATTATACTCTTTTTACCCATGTTCAATGGGTTCAGGGTATAATGAATATAGTTTGACCTTATTGCATTTAAATTGACATCAACTTTGTCAGTTTGCATTAACGAGCGTTTACTGTACTACAATGAGATGCATTAGCGCAACCAGAGATGAAGTAAGAAATTTAAAAGCTTTTACGTCACTCACCAAAACCTTTTTCCGGCTCATTATGAGCTCTTTAACTTAACGGTGCATTTTTGGCAACGTTTCCTAACGTTGACATCATTCGAAGATATTTCTTTTTTTTGACAGCTACGACGAAAAATGTTATAGCATAGTTTTGTGGCATGCGGCACGTTCAAGGACTACAATTTAACGAAAAAATTGCACGTCAACTTTTATTGTAAGAAATGAGAGAATTTTTCTTAGCAGAACTTGCCAGAGGTCAGAGGTTAAATAAGGAAAAATGTCAAAAGCAACTGGCGTTAAGTAAATAAAATCATTTATCACCAAGTGTAAGGAACATTTCTAAGTAGTTGGAAAAGGAAGTTTTTCAAAACACAGCAACCTTTATCAACTCAGTTCAGATCTAGCTTTTCTCATACACATATATATATATACAGCAAGCCGCCCGACCTGTGCTTAACTTGTAACGAAAATATAACAGAATAATTTAATCAAAACACAAGAACACAACTACACAGAAAATACGAAAGACCGAAAAACGGTCAGTTTTTTTGAACTAACCAAATATTTTCAAAAATTAGCAATCCAAAGTTAACTATATATACATCCAAAGATGGCGGAGACTGTGGAGGAAAACGTGCCGGAAGCCGCGCCCGATAATGCCATACACGAGGAACAACATGAAGAACCAGAAAAAAGAACAACCAAAATCGAATTTGACTTGGAATCATCTGAAACAAAACTTGACGACGCAGATCTCGATGCAGTTGGACTAAGTGAAGAATCTGTTGAGCAGGTCAAGGAAGAAATCTTGGAAGAAGATCTGTCCGAAGAGGCACTGGAACGACTGCAGCTGGAAAAGAAGAAAAAGAGGCGTGAGGAGAAGCGTAGAAAGGATGAGGATATGAGAAAACATTTTGCAGATCCAGAAGAAGTGAAGGAAACGAAACAAAAGCCAGAACCGAAACCAAAGTCAGATGCGGATGATAAAAGTGATTTGGAACTCGAAGGGGAGTCGGAAATGGAAATGGAGGGCGAACCGCAGCCAAAAGATAGGCATAAATCTGCAACGGAGAGCATGTACTCCAAATTAGGAACTCTAATATCTGTCGGTCCGGACGAGTTGAAAATGGATAGAGACACTGTAATATCGGGCGCATTTGACATGGACGACGAGATTGGTGGGCAGCTATCGACCTCATCGGATGATGAGGACTATGCTCGACGTACTGTTTCGGTCAACTTTAAGGATAAATTCTTCTCGAATTTCTACTTTCCCAGCATATCGGATATCTCATCCGATTCGAGCGTCGATGATGCTCTTCAATCTCTGCGTACTACAATAACCCAACCCGCCGATACTGGTCCCATTCGAGATGAGGGTACATTTGTGGATCCCGTAACCGGTGAGGTATTGCCGGATGATGAGCCGGAGCAACCTGAAGTACCGAAACCAGCAGAAGAGGAGCAGTCCGAAGAAGAGGAGGAGCAGAGTAGCTCGGAAATATCATTTGATTGGCCATTTGAGGATGACGTTGTGGCGCCTATTGCGCCGAAAACCGAATATGCCGCCACCGAAGATATGGATCTGTTTATGAATGTGCGTTCGTTCCATGGTTTGGAGACCGCTGTTTCCACAACAAAACTGGAATTCGAACGAGCCGCCCGCGAGACTCGTCAAATTGTTATCGATTTCATCTTTAAACTAATCGACGATGTGGTCGAGACGGCCGAATATGTGGATCCTCTTCTCACAATGGTCTTAAAAATGGATAAACAAAAGCTGATGGAAGATTTGCATGGCTGTATACATGAATGCAACTTCGCCAAGCAGTTTAACAAGGATCTTTCGAACAAAATGTTTGAGTATTATCGCCGTTTGGGCCAGACACGTGTCTTCGAACACTTGCCGCTCTCCGTGGAAACCGTGGAGTTCAAGCGACAGCGTGAGGCGCTGAAGCTACTGGATCATCTGAAGAAGAAAGCCGTCGAAACGAAGAATCTCTATAATATGCAAATGGCCAGAGTTGCCTTGGATCTGGATCATGCGCGCAACATCAACATCACCACTGTCGATTCGCTAGAGAAGTGCTTTCGGGACACACTTATACGCAAGGACATGACGTATATGCCAAGGATCGTCGATCTCGAATTGCGTCGCATGCAAAATTTGCGCAACGAGATAAGCGATAGTCGTCGCTGGCTGATAACCAGACAGCATACGTTGGGCAGACTGATCGAGGTGAGTAAGCGTTAGTGTGGTGAAATGGCATCGACGAACCTCCACAATGTTCGCTTTTTGTACCCTGAACCCATTGAAAATGGGTAAAAAGGGTATAATGGTTTTGTGCAAAAGTATGTAACAGGCCGAAGGAAGCATCTCCGACCCCATAAAGTATATATATTCTTGATCAGCATCAACAGTCGAGAAGATATAACTTCGATCTCAGAGACTATAAGAGCTAGAGACTCCAGATTTGGTACGTAAGCTCGCCTACTCCCTAGGCAGTACAAGTTTGTTTTCAATTTTCGATAACTCTTCCCGTTTCCGATATACACATATGATCGATAACAACAAAATCTTGAATTTGGAAAACTTTTTGATGCAGTTTGAAAGATTATACTAAATATTGACAATCTGTGAAAATTTTATTGAAATCGGTTGAGAAACATTGGAGATATGCAACATTGAACATTGCAACACACATACTTGCAAGCACTGACTGTGCAAGTATATGTACAAGTATGGGGTTCAGGGTAAAGTCTAGTAGGGATTTTTCGACTAAAGCCTACTTACTTGTTTTTCTCAGCGCAAACGGAATTTTGATCAAATAACTGAAGAATTGACCATGGATCAGTTTCTGAATGCGCAACGCGAAGTTGCCTCACTGGACACAAAGGTTGAAGGTAATTGAAAAGCATATAATTACCCCCGATATGTTATTGATATATATTCCGCAGAGCGTCATCACGATTTGACACGTATGCACGATCGTTGCACCAAGCATGTGCATACGCTGGCCTTTATCAGGGAGAAGACTAGCATGCTGGCGGAGAATTTATTCGTAAGCAATTACACATTGGGACAGAAGATAAGGAGGCAAAGTCAATTGCGGGATCAGGTGACCAAATTAAAGATCCAGCA
The DNA here is from genome assembly GCA_035044485.1 of Scaptomyza reducta. NCBI lineage: Eukaryota > Metazoa > Arthropoda > Insecta > Diptera > Drosophilidae > Scaptomyza > Scaptomyza reducta. Next base: position 40,939 of record JAWNNV010001119.1, on the reverse strand, counting down.
TGCTCGCCTCAAAGAACAGAAGGCGGAACTGGTTGATAAGAGCGGTTTGCTCTATAAACCAGCACTGTTGGAAGATTACGATGAGACGGTGGACTTTATAACCGTGAAAAAGGCGCGCGTCAAGAAGCTTAAGAAAATCTTTAACGATTTAGAGGCACGCATTTCCATACAGGAGAACATGCCACTGACACCCCTTAGCCTTCAGGCAAGCAGAGCCACATAATATTGAACAACTTTTACAATTTTATACAGGTCACATCTTAAACATTTCAAAGTAACACCTAATAAAACTAAACTACAACAAAAAACTCCCTCGCCAACTGCCATTCCCTTCAAAGTTACAGTTCCATGGCAACCATTTTCTAACTTATTTATTATACTTTGTTTTTTCATTGTTTTACCATTTTGATGCTAAATTAACTGCCAGACATTTCTATTAGCTTGCCAAGCCAATCTACGCTTAATATATGCATGATGCTCTCCGCCTGATAACACTTGAAGTATGCCAGAGAGTCCGGACGGAACGGGCAGGGAAGTTCATGTTCATGTTGCTGGGACAACGGTTTCCCATTCTTATCGGCGGCACGTGAAGAACTTCAACTAAATGAATTTAATGAAATGGAAATGTGCAGTCATGAGCTCAAAGATGACTTTAGCTCAGGTCTCTTTAACTTACTTACATGTGGGTTTATTTTCTCATTATTTAGTGAAACTTTGTACGAGGTGAAAGTTAATATTTGAAGCTTCATTTAAGTAGATATGAAGAAAAATCATTTATACTGTTTATTTTGATTATCTGACATTCTAAAAGTGCAATTAAGTAAGTAAGTAGGTAATCATGTGTAGGTAAGTAGATAATCATGTGCAGGTAAGTAGATAATCATGTGCAGGTAAGTAAGTACTTTAAGGAAATCGTTAAGAATAATTTTCTTTTTCTATTTTTTACTATATTCGGATCCACCTAATCAAAGATTAAAGCTACCAAAACAAGTATGATAACCCAAAATATGCGGCAAGGGTTCCTAGATCGTATCCTTGATGTATCCCAAAAAAAATGCTAGAACAACTTACATCTTACATCCTTCTACCCGATTCGAATCTACTCCTTGTTGCATTCTGCTTAACATCACATCGAATGCAACATCAGGCAGACAGAATGCGTCCTGGGAAACGAGATAGACGTTAAGGCGTCGGCATCGTCCCAAAGTACCTTTTCACACATGAACGCACAGGATGCCCAGTTTGGCTCAGTCGCTCCCCTAAGACAGCCGGCACAAGGGACGGTGTTACGCCTATTGTTGTTGTTGTTGTTGTTTTTATTGTAAATCACAGAGTGAAACCGAAACCAAAACCGTTAACGTGTTGCGGTTACGCTGCTGACTTTGCTGTGGCAAGAATAAAAAAAAAAAACAGAAAGAAAGGACGAAAAAAAACGAAGCGAGTCATTCCATTTGGGCTTTATTAAATGCGCCAGCGGGTGGGTGGGGAGTGTCTAAAAAGGAGGGTTATCTGACAGGCTACATACATATATGTGTGTGTGTGTGTGTGAGGTTGTGTATGTGGTTGTGTGTGGTAGGGCAACGTCCTGTCTCACAACTTTTTATTGCGAATTTTCAAATGTTTTTTGGGTTTCATACTCTGTTTTTAATAGGATAATAACTGAATGTTTAAAGTTAAAAGCTTTGATTTAAATATATATAGGATAATATATTTAATATATATATATATATATTATTTAAAGTTGAAAAGTTAGAAAAAAAAATTGTTTAAAATTTTCCTGATTCTTTTTTGTTTTTTATTATTTTTCAAAATAATCTTGAACTTTCTAACTTTCTATATATATATATTTGTACTACCATAATTTAGAAAGTTCAAGATTATTTTAAAATGATAAAAAACAAAAAAGAATCAGGAAAATTTTTCTAAAATTTTTTTTTCTAATTTTTCAACTTCTAAGAAATGTTTCCAAAAGCAAAGCATTTTGCAGTCGATTAATTCTAACCACCAAAACGTAAACGTAATGTTTTTTTTAGAGTTTATCAAACTTCTTACATTTGTTTTGTTGTAAAATGGGAGCAGGAAACACAAACACACACACACGCAAACACACACACACGAAATACACATATGCACACATATAAGCAAGCTTTGTGATTTAATGATTGCTTTTGAGTGCTGAGAGTTTACCAAATCGATAGAGCTGAGGGGAGCAACGAGGAATTGCTCCGGTTTCGCATTTCAACCTCAAGACATATGAAATTGTAACAATTTCTTTTTTTTCTATTTTTTTCGCAGCCTTGGCAAAGATTTGTCAATTCTTTGACACAATGATGCATAACGTTATCTGAGATTTGGACAACAACAACAGCATTTGGCGAATTAATCTTCTTAATGTTCGTGCCTTTGGGTTAAGAGTTCCCCCTCACACTCTCCCAGTCACTAAGTAGAGAGCTTAGGTTTTTCAAATCACATAATGCGATTGTTGATTGTTGCATGGCTTTAAACCGGAGTAAGGACATAGGAACTTAAACAGTGGTTCATAGGAAATGAAAGTTGCCAATTAAAATAATAATTTTCTATATTTCTAAACAACTTTGATTCAGAAAAAACCAAAGCAAAATTTTATTGAAGGATAATGTTAGTTAATAATAATTTTACTCCTTTTTTTCAGACAAAAAAGTCAAAGCAAAATGTTGATGAAGGATAATGTTAGTCAATGATAATTTTACTGCTTTTTTTGACTGTTAAAGAACACTTTTTGAGGCCCACTGTTTAAGAGTACTTAGCGTCCCTGCAACATTTTCAGTAGACAGCGCTAATTGCTGCACTTTGCCGCATGTTGCAGGACCAACCAGGATCCAGAATGCTTCAATGGTCTAGTCACTATGGGTAACGCATAATCATATCAGCTTCCACACGATTTAACAGCGACGCAATTGAGTTGCGTTCACTTGGCAACTGGAGCAATCTCTTTCGCCGCTTCCTTGTCCAATGCACTACACTTGGTCTTGTCGCCTTTTATATGTGGATCCTGTGCTTTCTCAACACTTTTTTGGTTTCGCATTGATTGCATGACAAATTGCGCAATTGCTAAAAGCATTCGCCAAATATGCTTTTTCCCTCCATTATTGGGTATTGATTGTATTGTACCTATTACAAAGTGAAAACGCTTTCAATACAGTTTGATTCCTGTTGTCCTGCGGTGCTTCCTGCTGCCATGACATTTAAGCTGCGATAAAAATTCCGTTCGTTAAGCATTTTGTTTATACATACTCTCAGTCAAAGTACTGTGGCATGAGTTTTGCTTATTATGTTTGTCATAAGCTGTTTTGCCAGCAAACAAGCTGAATGTTTCAATCGAGGGGGGATAGTGTTGGGTATGGGTACTCCTTATGCAGTATATGAGATATTACTGATTCATTAACTTTGTGATATTTCTTAGGGAAATGTTATTTAACTGCTAGCTAAACTTGAGTGCGATTTAAGGAACATGTTAGAATTGCTTTCGGTTTAAAATATCCTTACACCTATTAAAAAAAAACAACCATGAAACTAACTTTTTAAGTTCATTTCCATACCTTTCTTCCCTTTAACTTCATTTAGGTATTTTAATTACAACTTTGAAAAGCGCAACACAACACAAACATCTTTTATGTATATTCAATCCGCTTGCAAATTCTGAACCTATTTGGTATTTTGCCAGGCTTTGATTGTTGTTTTGCACATTTGGCACAAAGGACAACGAGACGTGCAGACAGGCAGTCATAATACTCATTATGAACGGCTTAAGCGATTTCCCCTGGGTACCAATACTACTCTGTCCCAGTAAGCCTCTTCAACAGTGATTGCAGACATATATCCCACATATGCATACAATATACCAAAAAAAAAAATAAAAAAAAAATACTTTTCTGCAAAAGCAATCTGAATGAAATCCGATTTGTAGTCAGTCAAATTGGCAAAAAGGAAAAACGAATTCTCCGCCTGTTGGTCACATCAATCAGTTTTTTTCTTTCTTCGGTTTTTTGTCATGTTTGGGAAACATAAAAATATGTAATAATTAATGTTTATAATTTTTACGTGTATTCTGTTTTTTGCTGCTTTTTAGTCGGCACGTGATTGCCAAATGGCCAACGACGTCGTTTTGCTAATGAAAATAATCTGTCATCAAAGCCAAAAACACAAAAGCCAACCCCCAAAAAGTTTCGTGCGAACAGGTGGGAAACAAACTCCACTCCACTCCACTTCCTTCCCTTCCTGGTGCAAGCAAAGTGTGCCGCCCCTTTTGGGTTGGATATATATATGATTACGTTGACTTCCAACTATTAACTCAATATTGGAGTAAATTGTCAGTGGCTGAAAGGGTTGCGATTGCAGGAAATTGCATTTGTGTGACCAAATCAGATAAGATTCAGGTTTGCTTAAAACGTCCTGGATTCAGTATTCACAGGATATCACATTAAAAGCGCATCAGGTCGTCTAAAGCGGAGGAAACTGTTGCTGTAATTACATTCCACGAACAATCAGAAAGAAGAGAAGAAAAAAAGTGGAAAAGAAATCAAGGAAAATTGCTGGGAAGACTACAACGATTGTAGAATACTCTTACTGTGAGTTAGTCAGTGGAAAAGCAATGCAAAACTTTATTTGAATGTCAAATTTACTTGACCTTAACTTTAATTCAGTTTTACTTGGTTTTTCCGATCAACCAGAACTTGTGACTTACTCCCACCTCGTCACCTAGTTGATCTACCCACTTTAATACCCTGTTCCCGCATCATTTTCTCGCTGGTCATTTGCGCCCCATTCAATCGTTCATCTTCTTGGGTATTGCCAATCCTTGACGGTTGCTTTGTTTGTGCCATTAAATTAAATATCCTACCCGAAGGTCCTTTGACTGTCTCTGTGTGTGTATTTGCTCTTCTCTTCTCTGGACAATGCGCGCAATTTCTGTCATTTCCTTAATAGAAATCTTATCTTTTGTGACGCGTTCGCGTTCGAAGGAGTCGAACAAGTCGCCAGGCTCCACAGCGACTTAAGCCGGATATCGCACCTTTGACATCTGACTGCCGCAGGGGTGAGGGGGAGTCACTGTTGGTGTGCTTAAGTGGACATTATTGCTGCCCGAGTTCTGTATGCGTGTGTGCTACAAAAAGCAAATGGCTTAAATTTGAATGGAATAGTTATTGAAATCAAGAGTTTCTGAACAGTAGAAACAAGTCAGAAGGCTCTAGTCGAGAAATCCCGACTAGAAGATACCCTGAAACCTATACTTAGCTCATACAGTCACTGCTTGCAAGTATGTGTGTGTGTGTGTACGCGTCTAGTGCTCTATATCTCCGGTGTTTCTCGAAAAAATTGAATACAAATTTCACACTTTAATTGTCATACTCAAAATCTGTATTGTCTAGGTATTATAGTCTCTGAGATCGACGCTTTCATAAACACGGACGGACGGACGGACATGGCTATATCGTCTCGGCTGTTGATGCTGATCAAGAATATATATACTTTATTTATTTCTCTCTATATACTATCGCAATTAACTTAAGAAATCTATACACATACCTATTTACTGTCGTACATCACTTTATCAATACAATATTGTAAATATTCTAAATCTTTCCCAATATCAAAAATTAATACGCATAAACGATATGTTAAATATATTGTAATTAGCATTTAATACATCATATATTGTATAAGGAGCTATGTCATCTCTCTGAAACATATAATGCATAAGGTACCTACAAATATATTTTATAATATATATTATTAATTATTATTAATATTATTATGCAATGAATACATAATTTAAAAAATACAAATAAATAAAAATATATATTTCAAATTTAATCAAAGTGTTTTTATTTTATTATTTGTTATATTTCAGCATGTTTTTACGAGTTTTTCGTAATATCTAGTATTTTTGGTATTTTTTCTATTTATTTGTTATATTTCAGCATGATTTTACGAATTTTTCGTACTATGCAGTATTTTTGGTACTTTGTTGGCATTTTTTGTAATATGTAGTATTTTACTTTTTTTTTGGTATTTTTCTTAAAATCTAGTATTTTTGGTATTTTTGGTATTTTCGGTATTTTTGGTATTTTCGAAATTTTTAGTATTTTTGGTATTTTTTGGTATTTTTCAGATGGCCAAAATAAGTTTTCTCGATACAGTTTGGTCTGTGAAGTACCAGGCGAACAGAATTCAGCAGAAGGCTGATCTGTAACTTAAAATGTTAACTAACAGCAGCTGACCTGTTAACAGAATGAGCGGCTGAGCGAAAACTCAAAGATCAGTTTGACCTTGAACTCGGTTTTCACTCAAAGTTTTCATTCAGCCGCTCATTCTGTTAACTGCTGTTAGTTAACATTTTAAGTTACAGATCAGCCTGCTGCTGACTACTGTGCGCCTGGTATTTCACTTGGCGAACGCAAGTTAAAATGCCCCGTAATCAAGTATTTTTGGAATTTTTAAATTTTTTTGGTATTTTTCAGATGGCCAAAATAAATTTTCTCGATACAGTTCGGTCTGTGAAATACCAGGCGAACAGAATTCAGCAGCAGGCTGATCTGTAACTTAAAATGTTAACTAAAAGCAGCTGAGTTAACAAAATGAGCGGCTGAGTGAAAACTCAAAGATCAAAATGAGCGGCTGAGTAAAAACTCAAAGATCATTTTGACCTTGAACTCTTTACGTGAGCCCAGATTATTTCTGCTAACAGAGTTACTAGCTGCTGATTTCTGTTCGCCTGGTATTTCACTTGGCGAACGCAAGTTAAAATTCCCCGTAATCTAGTATTTTTGGAATTTTTTAAATTTTTTTGGAATTTTTCAGATGGCCAAAATAAATTTTCTCGATACAGTTCGGCCTGTGAAATACCAGGCGAACAGAATTCAGCAGTAGGCTGATCTGTAACTTAAATGAATGAGCGGCTGAGTAAAAACTTTGAGTGAAAACTCAAAGTTTGGCCTTGAACTAAGTTCGAGCGTTCTGATTGGTTGTTCTAACTTTAAAGAATGAGCGGCTGAGTGAAAACTTTGAGTGAAAACTCAAATCTTGACCTTGAACTAAGTTCGTGCGTTCTGATTGGTTGTTCTAACTTTAAAGAGTTACCTGCTGCTGATTTATGTTCGCCTGGTATTTTACTTGCCGAAAATAAGTAAAATGCCCCAAAAATGGCCAACGAGGAAAATAAATTTGACTGCTGTGGGGGATAGTAAAATAAAACAAAATTTATTTTGTATATTGATTTTGCTTTTTATTTTTTTTAAATTTCTTTTGTTATTTATACAGAGCATATATATATTTACATTTACTTGCGTAGTTTATAAACGAAAACTTACAATTTTTACAGACAGAGTTTAAGCTTAACTGCGGCTTAAATGCTAACAAATCTATTTAATATTATTATTATTTTTTTTTAAATGTTATATATTTAAAAAATAAAAACAAATTTTAATAAACAGAAATTGCTTAATAAATCTATTTAATATTATATATTTAAAAAAAAACAAAAAACTAATTTTAGTAATCACAAATTGCTTAATAAACCTATTTAGTTTTTTTTTTAAATATTATATGTTTAAAAAAAACAAATTTTAGTAATCACAAATTACTTAACAAATTTATTTAATATTAGTATTTTTTTTAATATTATATATATAAAAAAAAATTTTTTAGTAATCTCAAATTGCTTAATAAATATATTTAAATATTTTTTTAAATATTATATATTAAAAAAAACTTATTTTAGTAATCACAAATTGCTTAATAAATCTATTTAATAAATGTTTTTAATTTGAAAAAATAATTGTTTTATTCGTCTGCTTAGCTGTGGAGAGTACCAGCCGCGAATAAGCAGCTTTGACCTTGAACTCTGTACGTGATTCCTGATTGGGTTTTCTAACTTTACAGAGTTACCTGCTCCTGACTTCTGTTCGCCTGTTCACTTGCCGGTTGCAAGTTAAAATAAGCCGAAAATGTCCAGCGAGGAAAATATATTTGACTGCTGTGAAGGAGAGTAAAATAAAAATAATAGAATATTTTTTTTATTCAGTTAGCAACCATTTATGTACAAATCAATAGCATTATTCATACATACCTCATCTGAGTTAGCTACAATATTTTGTCATACTTTCCAAAACAAATCTTTTCGTCCATACCGAATTGATATACTTTAATATTTTTATATCTGTTAGTTACAAAAAAAACTTTTCCCAATGAGCTGCTCTCCCAAGACAAGTTGCTCTGCCATACCAAGCTGTTGTCCCAAGCCAAGCTGCAGTCCCAAGCCAAGTTGCTCTGCCATACCAAGCTGTTGTCCCAAGCCAAGCTGCCCGCCTGTTCGGGCATGCTTTAGCAAAGGAAGGAATACACTTGTCGATGATTTCTTGGGTCCATTTCCGGATGAGGTCGTAATGGAAGCCTTGGATCGCATACTGTACTTGTCGGGTGCAACAAAAATATTCCAGAAGTTCAATTCTGATGGCCAGCAAGCAACCAGTTCGTCGCCAAAAGCTTCGAGTTCAGCTCCTTGTACGCCACGTGAAACTCCCAGCTGCAGCAGCATCAACAGCGTGAGCAACACCAGTGTGAGTAAATATGCCAGCGCCAACTCGAGGAACACATGCAGACCGAGCTCCGTCTGCAGTGCATTACCACAGCCGCCAAAGTCGTCCAGTATCAAGTCGAAGTTTAGTTCACCGAGAGCAACACGTCCACGCACACCGCACGTGGACTTTGCTAACCCGGCCATCGATGATCGTCAAAAAGGTGGTGAACAATCGTTTGCGGATCGCATGAAGTTTTCACTATCCACAGCCTCCTTGGCTTATAGTCGCATGAAGGACAAGTTAGCATCCAATCTGACGGGATTCGGACAGAAATGGCTGTGGACGCGTTTGGTGCGTACCGAGGATGGTTGCCATGTCTACGAGGTGTACAAGAACTCGAATCTCGAGACTGCACCACAAAAAATGAAGGGTGCCAAGGAGGCAGTGATACTCTTTCTGGTCACACCCGATGGCCATGTGATGCCATTCGAAACTGTGTCGTCGTATTAGTATTTGATTTGTTTTCGAAATTTCTTGTTTGTCCACATGGACAATACTGATAATTAAATAACAATATACAATACTAAAAGTATTCACAAATATATTTTACATCTAAACAGTTCACAAAATAATACACACTATAAAATTTGTTTGGTTCTTGGAATTTACAATTATCACAGGTTCTTATTTAAGCAATACGTATACCCTTTCGAAACAGTATATAGACGGACCCCGTGCAGGTCAGCAAATAGAGCATTAAAATAACCAAAGATTCTTCTGTACTGCAGCTTCTCGTATCTAGGGTCATATTAACCAAGCCGGTGAACAAATTACAGAGCATGAAATATGTTAAGCCATTCAAATTGATCGCTTCTACAATGGCAGGAAAAGGAGTCGAATTCGCTTGGAAAACAAATTCAAAGGGATATGTAAACAGGAGCGTCAAAGTCGCTGTTAAACTGAACAACCAAAACACATAGCCCGCATTGAAGGTGACACGTGCAATGCCAAAGAAAACTGTGCAGTTAACCACAAGGATCCAGCCCAAGATAGCACTGAACAGTAAGATTCCAAGCTTTTGCCAAAACTGAGAATGGTTCAGCTTAAGCTCGGACATATACCACTTGGCACAGTAAATGCTAAGCAAATAAAGCGCAATGCAGCCAGGCAGCGAACTGAAACCTTCACGATTTGCGCTCCACAATCCCACTCGCTCCGCATCCAACATGACATACTCCGAGAGACCCAGTTGCAACACGAGTTCGTGCAATGCCAAAATACCTGCAAGCAAAAGCATTCATTATCATATGTTCCAATTACATTACAAAACATACCCAATGACAATGGCAACAGATGTGAATCCTTGCGCGCCAGCAGGGTGCAAAGGCTACCGAAAAGCTTCGTGAAACCCAAAATGAAGAAGGCATTTAAATGTTGACCATATTCCCGTTCATCCTGATGATAGTTAATACATGTGATGACAATTGTGCGGATTAAGCCAAGCAGCAGCAGCGGTGTTACGACTCTGGCCAACTTTTTGAGATCGTTGAAATTCTCGACCCGATGTGAGACGATGCCCATGGTGACCACGAACATACCAATGCCCACATCCATGAGGCTAGCACCAAAGGCTTGACTTTTCAAATATTCCCATGCAAATGCATTGAAGTCAACAGCCAATATGGCACAACCAGTGCAAATATAAGCTGTGGAACGCGTTATCGTAAACGCCAAAGGTCTTTTCCCAATATCAAAGGAGAAATCTTCCTTGGACGCAGCAGCAACAGCCTTTGCCCAAAGGCCCTTCCGCCATAGCAGTATGGCAATCAATGCGCATAGTAGTATACAGTACAGTTCATTATAATCACTAATCACAGTGTTGCTGCAGACAGTGGGAGTGAAAATGAGCAGGAACTCCGGAAGAAATCGTCGGGTGGAATGAAGCGGTAAATGGCCACAAAGAAGTTGCGATAAGATGATGCCCAACAATGTTAGCGCAATTGTGGGCAGGACCCGTAAACTAGATATAACAGTTTGCCCTATATATTGCGTCGTCAACTCGTCAATATAGTCCATTGGACCACAAAAATCATGTTTCAAGTATGTTTGAAATACGTAAAGCGGCACTGGCATATAACACATGTCTTTTGAAACGTAGGCATCGTAGTAGCCTGTTTCGGGTGTAGTATTTGACCACACCATGGTGCTTAAGTGTTTTAATTCTTATTTTACTTGAATTTTTAATAAAATACATTCGCTTTGCGAATATAAACAACAAACATCTGTTGTGTGTCTATTGTGACTTGTTGCCAGCGTTGCCACCATTCACAGCTCACGATTTTAACGCCAGTCTGCAATCACAGTTATCGATTTCGATATTCTTGTTTCATTGCTGTCAGTTTATGTTTTAATAAAAATAAATGCACTGAGTACGAATTAAATGCATTGGTTAAACAAATCACAAAGCGCTTAACTACAAACTACAGCTCGTCATGTTCGAACGTCGTCGTTGTGGGCTTTGGAAACTCCTCATGAGCGCAGAGCAAGTGCGCCTATCCAGCGCCAAGTATGCCAATCAATATTTCACTATTCCTTGTAATGGCCAATTGATCGATGAAGGATAGACTAAAATCTGGCCAGGACGCAGGATATCCATATGATAACGTAAAATCAAGAGTTTCGGAGCAGTAGAAAAAATATTAACTACAGCTATATTGAATTCAGTTAGCAACCATTTATGTATAAATCAACAGTATTATTCATACATTCCCCATCTGAGTTATATACAATATTTTGTCATACTTTCGAAACAAAATCTTTTCGTTCATACCGAATTGCTAACCTTTAACGTTTTTCTTCTGTTAGTTACAATGAGCTGCTGTCCCAAGCCAAGCTGCCCGCCTGTTCAGGCGTGCTTCAGCAAAGGAAGGAATACACTATTCAATGATTTCTTGGGTCCATTTCCGGATGAGGTCGTAATGGAAGCGTTGGATCGCATACTTTATGGCCTGCAAGGAACCAGTTCGTCACCACAAGCTGCCTGTTCAGCTCCTTGTACGCCACGTGCCAGGCCCAGCTGCACCAGCATCAAAAGCGTGATGAGCAACACCAGTGTGAGTAAATATGCCAGCGCCAATTCCGTCTGCAGTGGATTGCCAAAGTCGTACAGTGTCAAGTCCAAGTGTAGTACGCCGAGAGCAACACGTCCACGCACACCTCACGTTGATTTTGCTAATCCGGCCATCGATGATCGTCAAAAGGGTGTTGGACTCTCGTTTGCGGATCGCATGAAGTTTTCGCTCGCTACAGCCTTCTTGGTTTGTAATCGCATGAAGGCCAAGTTAGCATCTAATCTGGCGGGATTCGGACAGAAATGGCTGTGGACGCGTTTGGTGCGTACCGAGGATGGTTGCCATGTCTACGAGGTGTACAAGAACTCGAATCTCGAGACTGCACCAAAAAAAATGAAGGGTGCCAAGGAGGCAGTCATACTCTTTCTGGTCACACCCGATGGCCATGTGATGCCTTTCGAAACTGTGTCGTCGTATTAGTATTTGATTTGTTTTCGAAATTTCTTGTTTGTCCACATGTTCAATACTGATAAATACTGGATTAAATAAAAATATACAATACTAAAAGTATACACAAATATATTTTACACACTATAAGATTTGATTTGTTCCTGGAATTTACAATTATCACAGCTTCTTAGTTAAGCAAATACCCTTTCGAAACAGTATATAGACGGCAGCAGTGCAGATCAGGAAATAGAGCATAAGAATCATAACAGATTCTGCTGTATTGCACTTTCTCGTATCTAGGGTCATATGTACCAAGCCGGTGACTAAATTGCAGACCAAACAAAATGGTAAGCCATTCAAATTGATCGCTTCTACAATGGCTGGCAAAGGAGTCGAATTCGCTTGGAGGACAAATTCAAAGGGATATGCAAAGAGGAGCGTCAAAGTCGTCAATAAACTGAACAACCAAAACACATAGCCCGCATTGAAGGTGACACGTGCAATGCCAAAGAAAAATATGCAGTTAACCACAAGGAACCAGCCCAAGATGACACTGAACAGCAGGACGCCTAGCTTGTGCCAAAACTGAGAATAGTTTAGCTTTATCCTGGACATATACCACTTGGCACAGTAAATGCTAAGCAAATAAAGCGCAATGCAGCCAGGCAGCGAACTGAAACCTTCACGATTTGCGCTCCACAATCCCACTCGCTCCGCATCCAACATGACATACTCCGAGAGACCCAGTTGCAACACGAGTTCGTGCAATGCCAAAATACCTGCAAGCAAAAAAGAATTAAATATCATATGATCCAATTACAGTCATACATTCATACCCAATGACAATGGCAACAGATGTGAATCCTTGCGTGCCAACAGGGTGCAAAGGCTGCCGAAGAGCTTTGTGAAACCCAAAGTGAACAGGGCATTTAAATGTTTACCATATTCCCGTACATCCTGATGATAGTGAAAACCTGTGATGAAAACTGTACGCAATGAACCAAGCAGCAGCAGCGGTGCTACGACTTTGGGCAACTTTTTGAGATCGTTGAAATGTTGGAGCCGATGTGACACGATGCCCATGGTGACCACGAACATGCCAATGCCCACATCCATAAGAGCAGCACCATATGCTCGACTTTTCAAATAATCCCATTTAAATGCATTGAAATCCACTGCAAAAATGGCACATCCCGTGCAAATATAAGCTGTGGCACGCATTATCGTAAATGCCAACGGTCTTCGCCCAATATCAATGGAGAAATGTTCCTTGGACGCAGCAGCAACAGCCTTTGCCCAAAGGCCCTTCCGCCAGAGCAGTATGGCAATCAATGCGCATAGTAGTATACAGTACAGTTCATTATAATCACTAATCACAGTGTTGCTGCAGACAGTGGGAGTGAAAATGAGCAGGAACTCCGGAAGAAATCGTCGCGTGGAATGAAGTGGTAAATGGCCACAAAGCAGTTGCGATAAGATGATGCCCAACAATGTTAGCGCAATTGTGGGCAGGACCCGCAAACTATTTAGAACAGTTTGCCCTATATACTGCGTCTTCAACTCGTCAATATAGTCCATTGGGCCACATAAATCATGTTCCAAATATTTATTTATGTCTGAAATATTGAAATCGGCGCTGGCAAATAACACATGTCACTTTAAACGTAGACATCTTAGTAGCCTGTTTCGGTGTAGCTTCCGCACACTCCATGGTGTTTCAATTTAATTGATTTAATTACTATTTTACTTAAATCATCATCACTAAACATCAGCAAAAACATATGCAAGTTTTGCCATTCACTGCGAACGAATTTAACTTTTACCTGGTCACACCAAACACAGTTATCGATATCGATATTCTTGTTTCATTGCCGTCAGTTTATTTTTGAACAAAAATAAATGCATTGGGTACGAATTAAATGCATTGGTTAAACAAATCACAAAGCGCTTAACTATAAACTAAAGCTCATCGTGTTCGGACGTCGTTGTTGTGGGCTTTGGAAACTCCTCATGAGCGCGCACTTTTGCTGCCGCTTGAGCCACCAATCGTTCAAATTCCAGCACATCAAAACGATAATTTGTGAATTTGGCATGCGCTCCGCCCTCCGGATGGTGTCCCTCATCTTCGGCATAGACCAGATCTCGATGCTCCCAGGTGGCATAGTGTACGCCACGCAAGCGGGCCAAATCCTTGTAACAATTGGGATCCTCGCAGTTATACAGCTCAAATATGCACGCCCAATTGGGCAAGAAGAGCAAGTGCGTCAATCCAGCGCCATGCATACCAATCAATATGTCACTATTCCTTGTAATGGCCAATTGCTCTGTAAAGGATAGACTATTTATCCAGGATAAGCAATTAGTTCGTGCTTTAGAAAGATTGTTTTAAAATATCTCACCGCTCGTAGGAGACACGCTGCACGACGTAATCCTCTTTGGCTTCCAGCTGTGCCAGCAGCTCATTTTCATTCAACACCTGACGATATTTTGTGCGTCGTGACAGATACGTTATGCGCAGCTTAGGCTCAGTTACGCTCGGTGGCTGAAAGGGTATCTGCAGTCGATGTAAAATGAACTCGGAGAAGGCGCGAAACAAACCGCTATTGGAGCAGCCTTGAATCTGTGTGAAATTGAATATATAAAGGATGAAACAGAAAAATGTTTAATATAGTTATGCTTACAATGGGCGTATTGTAGAACAATCCAAAGATCATGCGCGGCAGCAGGGGAAGAACAACATTTCGGAAGCAAACCCGCTTGCCCTGGACATCACTCAGTGTCCACACAGGGCGCTGGGAGAAGGCTTTAAAGGTATCCCGAAATGGTGAATCGTATGGATACGTTTCCCAAATGAGTATCTGCACATCCGTATTGAAGGCAGCCGGATGAGATTGATTGACAAACAGCGATGCATAGAGATTGAAAAAGTCACAGAAATGATGATACATGTTGTACGTGGCATCGATCTTCATTATGAACGTGGGAGCATTGACAACCAGGTCACAGGCGCCGCTTTCCAGCATTGGTTGTGGCAGGACATCAAAATTACGCAGCTCCGGTCCCCAGGATTGCAGCGCCGAACCAATGTGCTCCATTTGGGCATTTAGACGTGTGCGATTCAATTCGCAATGGCCTAAAATCTGGCCAGGACGCAGCACATCCATATGATAGCGTATTCGCTCCTTGCGCTCAGGCAAATCTCGAAAATCCACCAAGAGATTCCGTCCGCGACAGAAGCGCAGGTAGCGTGTGCATTCCAACGATGAGTCCGTTAAGTACTTGGGCAAGCATAGTGGTGTCAGTTCCGAGAGCTGCTGCTGAATGTAGCCAAAGTCCGCCTGAAAGTAGAAGGTCTGCGCCTGCGCCTCCTTGCTCTGCACCCAGCCAGTGTGATCTCCCGGGCAGTGAGGCGACTGGAAGCGCGCCTCTACACTACAGTTGCGCTCATGTCCCCAGCAGGCTCGAGATTCGGTTCGAATTGCATTCGTTGCATTTGCAGGCAGCTGTCTTTTGAGTTTGGGAAAGGTGTTGAGGTAGCGTATGAGATGACTGGACGGCAAATTGGGCAACGTCAGCGTATGCTTGGTGTTGGCAAGGCTCGGACTCAAGTGGAGCTGCGCTGTGAGTATTATTAGCAGTGGTTGCAGCTGCATCTTGTTTAAGACTATTTAAGTACACTTTCTAAACGCGTCTCGCTTCACAGTTTTGTTTTTTTGTTTTCAGCTCACATCTTCAACAGCAACTGCATTTCACGGCCAACAATGGCATTGGGGCTGTGGTTGATGATCTCACTGGTGTCGGTGTGTCGGCTGATAGATGATTATGATTTAGTTAATTCAGCGACAGCTACAACAACAACAGCAACAATAGCTGCCGGCCTGTCTGTCTGCCGTCCATCAAAGCTAAGACATGGTAAGAAAAACGAAAACCTGCTTAGGACCAGCAGCTGTTGATAACAGCTGTTAGCAAACGCAGGGTGACCATATCTAGCATAAAAGCAAGAAATCCCAAGGTAGCGTAAGAAGTTGTGGGCGTCACAGGTGTGATGCAATATAAAAAAAAAATAGTAAAAAGTTTTGATATTTTTAACGTATTAAAATAAATGAATGCACCTTTACTCTAAGTTAACTTACTCTATCAACTCAACTGTGGCTTCACTTTCATCTGGCTATCAGAAATGTCTGACGTCACACCCACTCAATAAGAGCGCGCACGCATTGCGCTATCTGCGCTATTCACAATAGCGCTTTGCGAGCAGCTGGTCTCATTGCATTTCGCATTTGACTCTTGAAGGGTATTTTTCTTTTGCGTATACATTTTTCAATGTTTGCTAATCAATTAAGTACACACAACGCGTTCAATTGAAGCCAACTAAGATGCGTAATATGCCGAAATCGTGCGTAACACATTTAAATACAATAATTTCATTTAATTTTGCTAACATTTCAATCACATTCCCACACAGACTCGGCCTAACAGTCACAACACCAGGCGGCAGCGCTGCCGGAGGTGCCACAGATAGTGGCATATCGACAAGTGGACGACACAACAGTCTCGAGGACATCAATCTGGATCAGTTTCTAAAGACTATCAACTATGAGGACACTGTCAAACAGTTGGACATTTACTATGGCATCGGTGAGTGTTCTATATAAAACGAGGAATTCAAGAGCAAACTGCACTTGCTTTATATAACCTTGAGAGTCGTCTGTGTAGGGCAGCCAATTGAGCAACCAATTGTTGCCACGAAGCTGCGTTGCGGTGAGGCGCGTCTCGTCTATTTTTATAAACAGTATTCTGCTCTGCTGCAAAAATATCGGCAGACCAAATTGCTGGCGTCTGCAGTGTTTGTTTTTCTCGCTCTCTCTCTCACTCGCACTTTCACGCTTTGAATATGCATGACAAAACATGTTAGCGTTTGTTTATTTGCATTTGTCAACAAGCTTTAAACAAGCATGTGCGTGTCAAAGTCAAAGTCAATACCCAAGCCACCGCGCTAAACGCGACTTAACGAATACCCTATGTTTCCTCTACTTGTAATATTAATATATTAACATCATTTGAACTTTTAACCCTTAGTTAAGCGCCAACTGTTGCTCTATCAGAGCCCCATCACCGGCCTGTTCCCGGTCATGAGCACCGACCAGGTGGTGGGTTCCGTACGTGATAGCGTCTATTGTGCTGCCGCCGTTTGGAGCTTGTATCAGGCATACAGACGCATTGACGATGATCGCGGCAAGTCCTACGAGCTCGGCCAGAGCACAGTCAAATGCATGCGCGGCATTCTGGAGTGCTGGGTGAAGCAAGCGGATCGCGTCGAGCTCTTCAAGCAACGTCAGTCCAATCAGCATGCTTTGCACAGCAAGTTTCAGCTGCACACAGGCGAAAAGATCTATCCAGATGAGTTCTACAATCATTTGCAAATCGATTGCGTGAGTAGCAATTAAATATCCCAAAGGTATAGTTAATCATTGACATACTTTCTTTAACTGCAGGTCTCGTTGTATCTGCTGTTTCTGGTGCAGATGATTACCTCCGGCTTGCAGATCATTTATACACACGATGAGGTCGCCTTTGTCCAGAATCTGGTCTACTATGTGGAGCGTGCCTATCGCACGCCAGACTTTGGCATGTGGGAGCGTGGCTCCAAGTACAACAATGGCACACCAGAGATACACGCCTCCTCCATAGGCAAGCAACGTTTCCTTTTGCTTTACCAACTTTTATTGTAACTCACGTACTTCGTTTTAGGCATGGCCAAGTCGGCGCTGGAGGCCATCAATGGCTGCAACTTGTTTGGCGAGAAGGGCGCTTCCTGGAGCGTTGTGTATGTGGATATCGATGCGCACAATCGCAATCGCAGCATCTTTGAGACTATGCTGCCACGTGAGTCTAGCTCCAAGGTGTGTTAAACAGTTCAAATATAGATTGCTTTATAATATTTGCGCATTGCTTGCAGGGCGTGGATGCTTCGCTGCTGCTGACGCTCTCCTTTCCAGCGTTCGCCTCGCACGAGGATCGCTTGGTGGAGCAAACTAAACAGAATGTTGTCAATCGGCTGCGCAGCAAAATGGGCTTCAAGCGTTTCACACGCGATGGTTTCCTCTGCAAGGCGGAGGATAAGACGCGACGCTACTACCAGGCCGGCGAGCTCAAGGAGTTCGAAGGACTGGAATGCGAGTGGCCATTGTTCTTCATAACGATGATCATTGATGGCGTCTTCAAGAACAACAACGAACAAATCGAAGAGTATCAAAACGAATTGCGTCGCTGTCTGCACACGGATGCGAATGGTGATCCTGTCGTCACCATGTACTATGCACCCGATGGCGATGGCTCCTATATGCGTGCACCCTCACAATCCCTGTTCCTTTGGGGTCAGTCTTTCTTCATCATTGCCCAGCTCCTCACCGCTGGCCTGCTGCACATCAACGAACTGGATCCCATTCGACGCTATTTGCCCAGCTACAATCGTCCTCGGCGCGCTGGTCGCTACTCTGCCTTTCAGGTGAGTTGTTGTCAGAGCGGGGTGAAAACAGTTTTCACTTAGGTTTTACCAGATGGATTGGCTCAGCTTTGTACGCTGCTGTGTGTGTTTCTGCGTTCGCTATCTAATTGGTATTTAACTTAATTTGTTATGTTTCTTTTCTATGGGTTAAGTACTTTGAATTGGCTGTAATATATACTACTACTTATCTCTCTATATATATTTTGTCCATTCTCTACTACCAACGCTTCCAAAAAACCAAAAACCTAAACAATCTTTATATATCATAAACACAACAATAAAAACCTCTCTATATCGATTGGAACACAAATTAGGGTAAAGCTTTCGATGACAAACACAAAGTAAGTAATCGAAATTCAAGTACACGAAATTAAACGCACACAATACGATCGATGTATTATTACAAATATTGATCTATTGTCAAAATTATTATAGATTTTCCTTATACAAAAATCTGCTTTACTTTTTAATGTTTTGCACAATTTCAAATAAAACACGAAAAAAAAAACAAACTTTCTTTTCGGCAGGATATGAATGTATTATTTGTAAAGATTAGTTCTAATCAACTTTAGTAATTCCTGCTGAAAACTACACACACACAAACACACACGCAGAACACTTACTTATATATGTTTTTTTTTTGTTTTTTCCAAAATTTCTACAATCGCAGTTAATTGTTTTTTCTTTGTATATAGTAATATCCACAAAACATATTTTCTTGCTTATTTATTTGTGTATCTAAATCAAAAGTATTTTTTCTTTACTCTTTTCGGTCTCGTTTCTTGTCTATAAAAAAAAAATACAAAACAAAATTCAACTGCATAACGCTCTATATAAATATAGGCTAAACCGGGCACTGTAAGTAATAATGGATCATCCCCAAAAGAGCGCTCCGGCCTCTTGCAACACTTCATCCTTCTACCACATCGTAGAGTTTGCAGTTTGCGCTTCTTGTTCTTTTTCTTTTCTTTTTCTTTCTTTAACCGAATGCATTTAACCAAAACACAGCAAGCAATTAATAGTTCGTTGAGTTAACTTATTATAATAGTTTTTTTTTCTTTTTTTTTTTGAGGGAAAAACTACTCAAAAAAGAGTGTCAAAAATACCATTAATGATATTTTCTAACTTATTATTTAACTTGTAAAATATATCTATACATACTATATATTTATTTTTCTACTAAAAACCAAAAAAGAAACCACGCGTACCGCTAATTTTGGATTCCGTCAAGGTAATTTCTGGATAAATAAGTTATCCGTGGGCCTGGGCTTAAAAACAAATCTCATATGCGTTGTTTAGGCGACACACAAATTGGCAGTTCGAAATGGAATTAAACAGAATTTTTCAAAATAACTTTTACTAACTCAAAGTTGATTACTTGTTGTATTATATTATGTTAAAAACTACTGCGTTAACGTTAATAATAGCATTAAATTGTAGTTGTAAGTAATTTTTGTAGTCTATGTACATTTTTGTTACCAGAAATTTCTCTCTCTGTTCTCTCAATCGTTTTCCGTGTCTGGCATGTTTTTAAAACAGTTAATCTCCACACCTGCTTGTCCCTGTTAACTCTATACTTTTCTCATCTACCTCCACACCTGTTATCCTGTTTCCTCCACACTTTCCTCACCTATCTCCCACACTTCTTATCCTGTTTCCTCCACACTTTCCTCACCTACCTTCCACTTCAAATTCCACACCTGTTTCCTCCAAACTTTCCTCACCTACCTTCCACTGCAAATTCCACACTTTCCTCACCTACCTTCCACTTCAAATTCCACACCTGTTTCCTCCACACTTTCCTCACTTATCTCCCATACTTCTTATCCTGTTTCCTCCACACTTTCCTCACCTACCTTCCACTTCAAATTCCACACCTGTTTCCTCCACACTTTCCTCACCTACCTTCCACTTCAAATTCCACACCTGTTTCCTCCACACTTTCCTCACTTATCTCCCATACTTCTTATCCTGTTTCCTCCACACTTTCCTCACCTACCTTCCACTTCAAATTCCACACCTGTTTACTCCACACTTTCCTCACCTACCTCCCACAACTGTTATCCTGTTTCCTCCACACTTTCCTCACCTACCTTCCACTTCAAATTCCACACCTGTTTCCTCCACACTTTCCTCACCTACCTCCCACAACTGTTATCCTGTTTCCTCCACACTTTCCTCACCTATCTTCCACTTAACATCTCTCACTCTCTGTCCCTCTTAAACCAACTGTTTATAGTGTTATGCTACTGTTGTTGTTTGCATTTTGGCATTGGCTAGTACAGTTTTTTTTACTTCCTCATGTGGATGTGAATTGGCTCTATGCATTTATCTAACTACTTAATTGCAAAGAAGGATTATAATTGTATCATTACTAACTATGTTCAATGCGCATCCTTACAGGGCACCGCTACCGATTTGGTGGTGCAAATTGTGCTAATTGCGGAGTCGATGCGTCTGCAGGCCATGATGGCAACCTATGGCATTCAAACCCAAACACCACACGAGGTAAGTCTTAACTTATACTTAATACTCTCTAACTAATACTAAATACTGTCTAACTTATACTTAATACTCTTTAACTTATACTTAATACTCCAACTCATCCTTTCAGGTGGAACCCGTGCAAATCTGGAGCTCGACGGAACTCATCAAAGTGTATCAGCATTTGGGAGTCAATAACAAGGTCGGCCTCTCGGGTCGTCCCTCGCGTCCTGTGGGCTCGCTGGGCACCAGCAAAGTCTATCGCATCTGCGGCATGACCGTGCTCTGCTATCCGTTGATCTTCGAGGTCTCCGACTTTTATCTGTATCGCGATATGGCACTGCTCATAGACGATATCAAGACGGAGCTGCAGTTTGTGGGCAAATACTGGCGTCTGTCGGGCAGACCCACCGTTTGTCTGCTGATACGCGAGGAGCATATGCGTGATCCACAGTTCAAGGAGATGCTCGACCTGCTGGCCATGCTCAAGAAGGGCTATTGCGATGGCATGAAGGTGCGCATTGGACGCCTGCAGAATCTGATAAGCAGCTCTTGCATTGAGCACTTGGATTTCATGAACCAAAGCGATTTGACGGACAACGAGAATGCATTCTCGCAAATCAATCACGAATACATCGGCTATCAGTCGTTAACAGATGTACCCAAAGCGTTGACATACGTCGAGGAGAAGGTCTCCGTGGCGGTGAGTCCAACAAGTCCATACATCTTACAAAACTGAATTCATTCTTCACTTTCCCTGCAGCACTTTGATAGCAAACCCACGCCGGATATCATACATGCTCTGCGCAACACCGAGTCCATCTACTGTCTATGCCAGCTCTGGGGCATTCTGCTTAATCGCGAGGGTTCGCACTTTGAGGTCAATGGCTTGAATGTGAGCACGGCTTTGACGCAGCTCTATCATCGTGCTGGATCGCTGCGCTATTGGCGCGCTGTGCGCTACTGCTCCTCGTTGCTGCACCACATTGTGGACTCGATCAGTCCGTTTATTACCACCGTGCTGGTCAATGGCAAGGAGCTAACTGTGGGCATTATTGGCCAAAAGGAAACTGTGTTCGATAAGCCCATGACGCCCGCCGAGATTCAAAATGTTATGTATACCAGCGTGCAGCCATATGATGTCATTCAGGCGGTGTTGCAACAGGAGGTGGTTCTGTATTGCGGTCGTCTTATTGCCACCAATCCGTCCATGTTTCGTGGCATATTGAAGATACGCATTGGCTGGGTACTCGAGGCCATGCGCATCTATTTGCAAATCTCTGGCCAGCAGAGCATCGATGTGGATAATCTGTCGCCGTTCCAGGTGCGCATTCTACTCCAAAAGGTGCTCACGGTCAGCGAATGGGCTGTGGAGGAGAAGTAAGTACCAGGTTATTAATGTTATACTATATAGTAACGAATTTGAATTTTATAGACTCACAACACTGGAACGTCGCCAGCTGGAGGGTTGTTTGTGCCGCGTACCCAAGCACTTTTATAATAAAATTTGGGAGATTCTGCAACGCACGCCGCAGGGCATTATAACGCAGGGGCATGTACTGCCAGCCACGCCCACTCTCACAAGCATGAGTCGCGGCGAATTGACATTCAATCTGCTGGTCGAGGAGACGCTCATTTGCATCGATCATCCCGAGAGGCGTCAAATAACAGTTGAGCTGCTCTGCATAATAGCCACCATATTGAATCGGTTAGATATTATATCATTTTGTACATTATATATCCTTACTAATGTATTTCATCTGTTGGTTTATATCTTTACTTACATTATATATCCTTACTAATGTATTTCATCTGTGTTCGCAGCAATCCTGAGCTGCACTTTAAGCAGGCTCTCGATTTGGATGGCATCGTAAGCGAAGCCTTTGCCATGTACTGCAAGGATAACAACATACAGCGGCAGTCAGCACCCATTGCAAACGGACAGGACCAGCCAAGCAAGCAGGAGGATTTGACAACCTTCTACTCATTGCCATATTCGGAAACCACAGGCTACTTGGCGCGTGCCGCCGTCAACAAGGTGTTGCAGGGCGGCATTTTCTCCACAGATGATGTCCAGCTGGATGGGGATCGCTTGCACGATGACAATTGCAAGGTGTCCTAAGATGGTTTAGCTTTTGTATATACCTCACAGTTTTGCACATTCTTGACCAAAACCGATATCAAAACGTAATCCAAAGTAGCTCGAATTTGTAGCTTATTTTCTATTTTAATTGTGTGAACCCGTTTTATCCTCCTAGTTGTTAATTAAATGTTATATATCAATACTATTAAACCTTGTTTCAAACAACAAAATTCTTTACATGCTTAGTTAATAGGTCAGTATTGGGGTGGTGGAAACCTCGGCAAGCGCTTAGGGTTTACACGGCTTTATGCAATGTCCAACAAAGCGTATCGATTAAATGCCAATGCCCCGTGCTTATATCACCTTTTCTCGCTGTGGCTATAAAAGCAACGCGACGAATGTCCGCTCTGTTTACAGCAATTCCAACGCTTGACGGATAAGTAACCATGCGAGCACCCGAGTGGATGAGCAGTGAGATGGCGCGTCTGACACTCAAACTGGAACGCTACAAGCCCACCAATAGTGGCTACAATCGCATACAATCGATGCGTCTGTCCAAGAGCGTGACGCAGATGCTCAACAATCCACTGCCTGCCGCCGCAGACTCCACAGCTAGCACCACGACCTCCAACTCCTTGGCGACACCACGCCGACGAGGAGGTGTGCTCAGCCGCAGCGAATCCGAATGGGAGGAGGTATATCCCGCTGTTAAATTCTGTCGCCAGCAGAGCAGCGAGAGCGCCAAAAGCGTCGACAGCAACGATTGCAAATTTGCGCACTATCGGAATTGCGCGACGCGAATAACGTGAAGCCCACGAAGTGTTGGCCATCGGTTGTTATTATCCACATACACATTCTATATATAAATCATAGCTATGTTATTGTTAAAGCAATTAAAATACTCTACAGAAACATCTCAACTTGTTTTTATATCAAGGTATCTTCTATTTAAGTAAGCTAAATGTTATTTACTAAAAGTAGGTACATTTTATTTATAATAGTTAAGTTTGTTCGTTGCTTGGTACAAAATTTAGTTTAGTTTATTACATTCATTTGAATTCGTTTAAATATGTATAAAATAGCATGTAAAATTGTTTGTTGGCGTGTGTGTGTGTTTAATCTAATGCTAACTGGAGATTGCCCATTCGAGATATACACTTTTTAGTATGGAGGCAAAATTTAATGATAACTTCTTATATCAATTATGAAGCGAAACGCATTCTAAGCCTTCTTTTTCAATTATTGCATTTTGATATGAAATAGCGGAACTAACATTTAAGCAAATGATATTTGCATGCGATATACAAAAATATGATATATATGATATGCCTAGAAATAAATTCAACGCTTTTTTTATATATATATATATATATAGTACAATAGTATAGATAGACTATAACAAACTTTTCAACATATACAATACATAATATCAATTTTGATGTAATCCTCAATTTTTGTTTTTTCTCTAAGGCAACATAATAATAATATGTTATTTGAAGCTTGCGCACACGACACGAATGACAATTATATATAGATATATATAAATATAAAACATTTATTATTGGTTTAACTTACACAAATAAGTTGAATGCTTCATACATAGTTTAATTATTTTGATTTACAATTAAGTTATTTGTAAAATGCTAAAAATCCCTGAATATGAGTTCTCATTATTATTATAACAATTATAGAATTTATACACATATACACGTATATATGACTTAGTTATTAGCTTATGCAGATTCTCTATCGTTTCGTTTAGCTATTTAAACGTTTAACTAACAAACATCAACACTTTTTTGCTTAATTACACGTTATTACACTGTAGTTTCTTTAAGTTACAAATTGCAATTCCTATATAGTATGCACTTTTATATATATATATATGTGAACATGCACTACATAACTAATTAGTTGGTGTACAATTTCATTTAAACATAATTACTTGGTTTCTTTTTTTTTACACACGGCAGTACTTGACAAATATTAACTACAAACATATTGTAATTAAGTGTAAGTGATTTGTGTGTTTTGATTTTTCCCTAACTAATTGCTGTATAGATTTAAAAAAGAAATGAATATGAAACCTACGTAAACGTAATACGTATCCTAGGAAAAAAATATACGTAAACAAAACTCTAATTAACTCAAACATGTAGATTAGACCTATGTTATTGTTGCTGTTGCTGTTGCTGTTGTTGTTGCTGTTGATATTGATGTTGTTGTTGTTGCTGTTGTAGCTGCTCGTTACGCCGCACACTCATGCGACTTGGTATCGAATCGGTATCGCCATCATCATCCATATACTCCTCCTTGGGCCGAGTCCATTTGATTAACGTTTCCGGTGACCGATACAGGAAGAGCAGTTTGGCAAATAGATCCTCCTCCAAAGCAAACTCCAACGCCTCACGTACCTATAAAAAAACAATATTTACTTCGTTGCTACAATACAAAAAGTTTAAAGCACACTCACCAGGTAGATGTCCAGGCATAGCTGCAGCACTCGATCCACGTACGGCAAGTCCTCGAACATGATTTTGCGATTTTGGCCACCGATAAACGATTTCATGAAACGCGAGGCCAATAACACAAATGTGGTATAAAGACCAATGATGCTGCAAGTAAAAATCAATTCATTCTAAATTTGTTGAATTAAAGAGAATGATTTTTACATACCCGCCAGCTGTGAGAAAGCTGAAGGTCGATGGGAATTTCTTGTCGTTGAACGTGTACATCACAATGCCCGAATTGCAATCGCTGTAGGGCAAATCCTTAAGCGTTGTATTGTAAAAGTTATCATAGCAAAAGTCGCGTATCTCCCACCACAGTCCATTCGTGGACTTATCCCGATGCATTTTGATCACAAGCGGACGATATTCTTGCTCCTTGCCGGACAGCACAGTCACCACAAATGCATCACCCGAGTTGAGCACCTTTATAAACTTGGGTATCATGTTGGGCAATACAACAACCACTTCGCTGCTGTTCTTAGCACTGCCAGTGGTGGTGCTATTGCCAGTTGTGGTGCTATTGCCCGTTGTGGTGCTATTTGTGGTGGTGGTATCATTGCCTTCCAACTCGTCATACGTCTCGTTGAGCATGTTGATGAGTGCCGCTCGACCCTCAAACGTTTCGTCCAGCTTTATGATATGCTCATCGCCCACATTCTCCTTGAGGCCCTTTGCCGGCGCCTTGCGCGTCAGCGAATAGGAGAAGCGAGCAATCAACGTGTGATCTGTGTGAGATATAAAACTAGTTAGAAAAACTTCAGTTGGGTTATTCGTACTACTTACTATTCCGCAGATCATTGGCCAAACGCTGCCTATCCGGTGGTGCAATATTCCATAACGAAGGCGAATTGCCGGCCAACTTAACAGCTGCTACATCTGTGGCATCGTAGCCAGCTATAAAGGTGAGAGCCTGCTTGTTCTTTATAAATGCATTCGTCATCTGGCCATACATCTTGGAGTCGACGTCGAAGATGCTGTCATAGTTGTTCGTGGTATAGATGGGATCGTAGGGTCCGATGCGAATGGAAACTGAAACCTGATAGGGCACATTGGAGGTGCCCACAGCATTGCCCAAGGCAAACAAACATAGTGGTCCCCAAATGCAAATGACAATCAGTAGGACAACAGTTCCGCCCATTATTAGCTTGGAGAGTGAAGCCTTTTTCTGCGCACGCATCGCTGGGAAATCCGTTTCCGATTGTCGGGTGCAGCGTATGAGATAAATGTTCGAGAAGATGTCCTCCATTTTGAGCCAATCAAAGATTGTCATGGTGCTATCGATGCACACCCAATCCAGAATCGTGCGCAGCTCGTACAGAAAGGGTATTTGCATATAGACCTTGAACGCAATCATATTAACCATGGAGAAGCCTTTGGTAAAGAAGTTGCCCAGAATACGTTTGGGATAACCCGATTTGATTTGATATGAACTGAGTAGCATATAGAAGCACTTGATCACATAGAATATAATAGGCGGTGCTAGCGAATTGAATGTACGCTCCGTCACCGCGGGCACCACAAAGAACATCCAGATATGTATGCCAATGACCGAAAAGAAATGGAATATGATCTTATTGACGAGCGCCTTGCGCAAATACAACGCACGATCGATGACAATCAGCAGGAACTGCACCAGCAACATGATGAGGAACGGCACGGGCACTTTGTTCTCCGCCAAATAGGTTTGAACGCCGCCATCACTTTCAGTTTGTTGTGTCTGTAAGGGAATTAAAAGTGATTAATAAGCGTATTATTTGGAGATTTGGTATATGGTACTCACGCCAAATGCTGTAAAGCCAAAAAGCAGCACAAAGAAGTTAACGAAATCGCAGAGGAACATTAAAGCATAGACATCTGTAGCCAGCCGGGATTTGTGCACCAGACTAAAGAAGAACTTGTGCAGCGACGAAGTGTATTTGGTGCGTCTTTAAAGAATATACAAGTATGATTATTATATACTATTATACGCGTTCGAGTTATAGACTTACTCCAATTGATTGATGGCGGACTTGCTGTACTCCGGCGAGCCTGGCAGCGAGACCTGGCTAACCTGCAGGCTCATCTTCTGGGCAGCATCCTCGTTAAGCTGTCGTGAATCGGGCTGGGACATATTATCGCTATCCTCGCGATCATCGCTGGGGGTAAAAGGAAAATGGGGAGATTTAACATATGTTATAAGCATTATATATATAACAAACTGAAGCTTACATGCTGGCTGTTTTCTTGGCAAACTGTTGATCCGTGTCCTTATAGCCAGACTTCCACAAGCCTTGTGACTTCAGCAAATATCTGTGCAGGAACAGCACCAATAGCAATATCAGATCATAGACAGCATAATGGGTTTTCATCTCAACGCCAAAGATTTTAGCTGGCGTCAGCGGCTGATTGGGCAGATTGTGATAGTTGGCCCAAATCAATTTGAATTGAAAGATGCACTTGATCAGCACAATGGCCTGTGTGTAGGCAATCAGGGTGACCCAAAAGGTTTTCGTCGGACGCGGCAGCGACAAGGTGCCCCAAAGGAATACCATAATGGGCAAAGGCAATGAAATGACGCTAGCATTAACCACCTAAAAGAGGAAGAAGAAAGATGTGTGAGGATAATTATGCATGAATTTGTATAAGAGCTTTACTCACCTGATTGATGAAAACCACAATGTAGCAAATGAGATCGGTGTTGGCCAAGAGCGCATACCAGGACGAGATGAGCACCTCAACAATAATGTGATGATCACGTTGGGCAAAGTTCTCCTCCTCCAAATTGAAATCACCAGCACTGTAAACAGTTACAAACAGGATTAGTTAAGCTGCTCAAGGTCTAAGGCAAATATCTAGACGGGATTAGGCATGCCTGGTGCACAGTATTATTATTAAGTTGTGTGGAACCTGTGCGCTGCATGCAACGCTTGCATAACATGCGTGTTGGATTGGGAAGTGCGTATACGTTCGAGTGTGGTGGGATATATAGGGATTTGGGGGGTTATTTAAAAACGACACGAAAATACATACATACATACTAGCAAATAACGCACAAAGAGTGGCATGGACTTAAAAAATTAAAGCAGATGCAAAAAAAAAACAATATATATAGAAATTAAGTTAAAACACAAAGACATAGAGAAAGACACAGAGAGACAGTTTGAAGTTTAAGATATGGTATATAAGGCACATTCAGAAGAGATGCAGAAGAGTTTCTCAACTGAATTCACCTCTTATATTGAAAGTATAAGACTTAGAGATAGAGAGATAGATAGATAGACAGTTACGATGTGTATTATGCATCCCGTCGTATAAGAACGTAATTAACAACGTAATTTAGCACAGTTTAACGACAGCAACAACAGCAACAGCGCTACGAGTACTTGCAACTGGTAGATTTGGTGAATATTAATAATGGTGTGTTTCATATATATATTTTTTTTGTTTTTGATGATTTTTTGAAGGCGTGGTCAATACCTGTCCACGTGCTCGTAGGACCAGTGCTTGCTGAGCGAACCCGAACCGATGCTCGCCTGCTGCTGATGATGCGTTTGATGATAATATATTTGTTGTTGTTGTTGTTGTTGTTGATGATGTTGGTGGAGGTGGAGATGGGGCGTGTAAGGCGGCTGTACGCTGCGCTCAATAGATGGCGCTTTAATGCGTATCTCAGGCAGGCCGCAATCCGATTTGCGGCTTTATATATGTATATATGTATAATGTACATGTACATGTATGTGTATGTGTGTGTGTGTGTGTATCAAAATGCACAGTTATAATAGAGAAAATGAATATATTCAGTAGAATCAAAATCGTTTGCGTCAAGTATATTAGAGATGTGTTTTTTTTTAGTATAAGAGAGTCTTAGGTTAAATATAAGAGTTGAGTTTTATATGTTTGTGTGACTGTTAGTTGACAGTTTATCGTTCTGTTAATGATGTTTATAATAGGTTTAGATATGTTTAGATTTTTACTTACCCTTTGTTTGGCGGCGATGAACTGATTGATTGTTTTCTATAAACACAAAATATTTGTTTTTCAGATGAGCAAACACAATTGCGCGCATTGTGAATAAATGTAAGAAAATAGAAATTAGTAAAGATTTGGATACGTTTTTTTTTTATCTTCGAATATGAACTAAAAATATTGTTTTACTGTTTTAATATTATAAAAATCATTTGAGAACAATAACTAATTTTCGATTAAATTAAAGCGAAAAATGTTCCTGGCTTGAAAACACTTCAAATGTTTCAATTTTTAAGCTCAAAAATGTTTTGCAATGGTTTCGATACCACAAAATGATTATAAGCAGTTTGGGATCGGCTTCTAGATACCCAGTAAACAGCAAAAATAATTATGCATAAAACTACAATAGTTCGAAATAATACTTTTAGTTTTGAATACTGAAAAACATTTAAAATTTAAAACATAACAGAACATCTACAGCTCTCTCCTACGGAGAATTCAAATGAAAACTTTAACAGCTGTTAAAAGCGTTAACTTAGCAGACTTTTAACATGATCAGTTACTTTTCTGTTAACTGTTAACATCTGTTACTGGGCATACGAAAAGCTTATTGAGGTGGTTTTGAGCGTTTTGTTCTTTTAGGGATTTTGTTACCTAGAGATTGCTGCATCAACGGTATCTACTGGTATTGCGATGATTTCTTCGACAGCGTGTGGCGTACTTGCTGCTGGTGGTTGTTCATGTGGTTCATGTGGTTCTGGCGGTGTGAGCGGTGTGGTTGTTGTATTTGTGTTTGGTGGTGTGCTGTAGTGTTCATTTGATGTGTTGTCTATTGGTGTTGTTGTTGTTGTGGTTGTTGTTGTTGTTGTTGTGGCAGCCAACTGTGAGCGACGCGGTGTGGATGATGAAACAGGCTGGCCGCCGTTTTCATCACTGATTCAAAAAAATTAATGCACAAAACGCAACATGATGAAGGTGTGGTGAGTTTCGTTTGTTGAGTGTTGATTTGAGGTGAAAGCAGTTACACAGTTTTCAAACACACACGTAACACAAAAGGTAAACATATGCAAATAAAAATAAAAGAGAGAAAAATAATACAAAATCAATATTTTGTTTTTGTTTTTGTTTTTTTCTTTTCCATATAACACAAGCTTGAACAATATGATCAGGTCAACGTTCGAACAAAATTGAAAGTAACGTTCGCTACGTTTTCAGTCTCAAAATAATATTGAAGAAAAAAATAATGAAATAAACATTTGAAATAGTTTCTGGGATAGTTTAACGCAAGCAGCGCACACTCCAAGGAGGAGTAACGCCCACTAAATACCTCTCGAGATTCGATTTGAGAAAATGGAACATGGCCGCAGCGCTGGAGAGGCCCAAACGGTTCAGCGAACTGGATTCCTGTATAGAAAAGACACAGTATAAGTATAAGTATAAGTATAAGTATAAGTATAAGTATAAGTATAAGTATAAGTATAAGTATAAGTATAAGTATAAGTATAAGTATAAGTATAAGTATAAGTATAAGTATAAGTATAAGTATAAGTATAAGTATAAGTATAAGTATAAGTATAAGTATAAGTATAACTATAAGTATAACTATAAGTATAAGTATAAGTATAAGTATAAGTATAAGTATAAGTATAAGTATAACTATAAGTATAAGTATAACTATAAGTATAAGTATAAGTATAACTATAAGTATAACTATAAGTATAAGTATAAGTATAAGTATAAGTATAAGTATAAGTATAAGTATAAGTATAAGTATAAGTATAAGTATAAGTATAAGTATAAGTATAAGTATAAGTATAAGTATAAGTATAAGTATAAGTATAAGTATAAGTATAAGTATAAGTATAAGTATAAGTATAAGTATAAGTATAAGTATAAGTATAAGTATAAGTATAAGTATAAGTATAAGTATAAGTATAAGTATAAGTATAAGTATAAGTATAAGTATAACTATAAGTATAAGTATAAGTATAAGTATAAGTATAAGTATAAGTATAACTATAAGTATAACTATAAGTATAACTATAAGTATAACTATAAGTATAACTATAAGTATAAGTATAAGTATAACTATAAGTATAAGTATAAGTATAACTATAAGTATAACTATAAGTATAACTATAAGTATAACTATAAGTATAACTATAAGTATAACTATAAGTATAACTATAAGTATAACTATAAGTATAACTATAAGTATAACTATAAGTATAGCTATAAGTATAAGTATAAGTATAAGTATAAGTATAAGTATAAGTATAAGTATAAGTATAAGTATAAGTATAAGTATAAGTATAAGTATAAGTATAAGTATAAGTATAAGTATAAGTATAAGTATAAGTATAAGTATAAGTATAAGTATAAGTATAAGTATAAGTATAAGTATAAGTATAAGTATAAGTATAACTATAAGTATAACTATAAGTATAAGTATAAGTATAAGTATAAGTATAACTATAAGTATAAGTATAACTATAAGTATAAGTATAAGTATAACTATAAGTATAACTATAAGTATAAGTATAAGTATAAGTATAAGTATAAGTATAAGTATAAGTATAAGTATAAGTATAAGTATAAGTATAAGTATAAGTATAAGTATAAGTATAAGTATAAGTATAAGTATAAGTATAAGTATAAGTATAAGTATAAGTATAAGTATAAGTATAAGTATAAGTATAAGTATAAGTATAAGTATAAGTATAAGTATAAGTATAAGTATAAGTATAAGTATAAGTATAAGTATAACTATAAGTATAAGTATAAGTATAAGTATAAGTATAAGTATAAGTATAAGTATAAGTATAACTATAAGTATAACTATAAGTATAACTATAAGTATAACTATAAGTATAACTATAAGTATAAGTATAAGTATAACTATAAGTATAAGTATAAGTATAACTATAAGTATAACTATAAGTATAACTATAAGTATAACTATAAGTATAACTATAAGTATAACTATAAGTATAACTATAAGTATAACTATAAGTATAACTATAAGTATAACTATAAGTATAGCTATAAGTATAAGTATAAGTATAAGTATAAGTATAAGTATAAGTATAAGTATAAGTATAAGTATAAGTATAAGTATAAGTATAAGTATAAGTATAAGTATAAGTATAAGTATAAGTATAAGTATAAGTATAAGTATAAGTATAAGTATAAGTATAAGTATAAGTATAAGTATAAGTATAAGTATAAGTATAAGTATAAGTATAAGTATAAGTATAAGACGGCAACTTACTTTCAGGGTTTTCTTCTCACCCGCTAAAATGCGGTTAACGAAGCGATAATTGCGCGAAAACCGATTCAGACGTATGGTCAACGTAACCAAAAAGCCCTCCAACAATCGTATAATGGGATTCGTATCGAAATCTTCATCCGAATCCTTGGCCGTTACATCGCCGCTATCCACCTCCATTTTGGATTTGCTATCC
Source organism: Scaptomyza reducta (assembly GCA_035044485.1). Classification (NCBI taxonomy): domain Eukaryota; kingdom Metazoa; phylum Arthropoda; class Insecta; order Diptera; family Drosophilidae; genus Scaptomyza; species Scaptomyza reducta. The sequence goes on along the minus strand of JAWNNV010001119.1, from coordinate 7,866 downwards.
GAAGTCTCCTTGGACGTGGCTTCCCTGGGAGCTGCTGTTGTTGATAATGCTGCTGATCCGGTTGTTGTTGCCGGCAAATCGGCAACATCCTTGGCAGGTTTGGGACTACTCAAAGCAGCATCGCGTTCCTTGGATATGCCTCTGCTGGTCGAGGGAAAGAGGTCAGTAGGCGCATCTTTGGATTTCTACAGAAAGTTCGAAGAGAAAACACGAGAATAGTAAGTATAAGAGCGGAAATAGCTAGACATTAAATAACAACATTGAGACGCAAGAAACGATATAAAGCTAAGATAATATATATATTCACATTGAAAAAAAAAGTAGTATATAGTTGATGATATTTGTACATATGTATATATTATATATGTAGTTTATAAGAGTAGTGTGTGCGCCTTTTAGCAGTTGTTTGTTGTTTGTTTGCAGCGCTTAAAGAACACGTGATCGAATATATATATATATGGTATGTATATAGAACGGGTTGAACGGGTGCGCCAATCAAAGAATTTTTTGTGTTTTTCATTTTGCTTTTTGCTGCACACTCACAACTGCTGCATCTTGCATGGACGGATATGGCGGAGGCGTTTGGGCGTCGAGCAGGGTCAGACTGCGTCTGCCGAAGTCAAGCGGTTCGGAGAGCGTGGATGTACGTATGCCAGCATCACACTCAATCGTGTCATCATCATCATCATCAGCCAGATGATCATCGGCAGCCGCATCCTCGTCATCGAACACAACACGAGATCGAGCACGATCCTCAACGACATCCTTTTCGGCATCCAGTTTGAGTGCAATGCGTGAACCCGGTTCGGAGGCATAGGAACGCTCACGCATATAGAAATGCCGACGATATTCAGCATCGTTAAGATCCTTCCAAACCTTAGCGTTATCGTTACGATCGTATCAATTTGAATGTTCGTGTGTTGTTTGGGGGGTATAATTTATAAGGGATACAATAGATGGGTTGATTTTTATGTTTATACATGCGTAGACCAGTATAAGTATAAGTATAAGATGTTATATATATTATATGCCATTCCCAATCTTGAGTTCTGAGCACACTTACATCGTATAAGGTTTTGCGTCGCTGCATTTTCATTTCACTTTCGGTGATGTTCTCCTCCTCCAGAAAGTCGATCTCATCGTGTATCAAATCCAGCTCGAACTTATCATCCATTTCCTCAAACATATAATAATCGCCGGCTCGAGTAGCTTTATTATTTGGGATCGAAAAACACAAAAGATTATTAGTAAATTTGGTATAAGACAATCGTAGAAACTATTAAACAACATTTAGAAGTGGTTATATAGTTCGAGAAATGATTATTAAGTATTATACAAAGAGCGAAAGAGAGAGAGAGAGAGACTGCAACATAGCATGCAGCTAATCGAAAAGAGTATAAGAGTATAAGTAAAGTATTTATATAAAGTTTCTCTATATTAATACACTGCTAATAAGTAATTATATACAAGGCAATATACGATATATCGTCATGATGTTTGCTCTCAGTTCTATATATATATATATGCTAGATGATAATGAAGTTCTTAAGATGATGATTAAACAAATCAAGCACAACAAACGAAATAAACAAAACTTTACCATGTGGATGCAATTTAATTTCCTTCCTTCTGCGTACTGTTGGTGCAGGAAGTGGATAACCATGTTCTAAGGACACACATACAACAATGTAAAAAAAGAATACAAATTTCAAAATTATAAGACAACAAACAATTAAGGAAATTAAAATATATATAATAACATTCTCATCGGCAGACCGAAGTTTTTTTTCAGATCTTATTGCTCAAAAAAAAGAAAAAAGAAATTTTTGAAATATTTTTTTTTCAAAAGCAAATATTCAAATCAGCACAAGATAATTTTAAGCAGTAAATAGTAAAAGGTTTTCTTTCGTAAGTTGAATAAAGTAAACACTTAAACCTAGAAATTTAGAGTTTTTATTTTACACTTGTAGCAACGCGCATAAATCTTGAAACGCTTAAAGCATTGATTATCAAAATCGATGCAGTATAGTGTGAAAGGATAAAGAAACCACTAGAAAAGTTGTATTTACATAAGTTGTTGGGTTTTAATCTTTTCGTATAAGATTGTTTCTTGCTTGACACAATCTCAGTTGAGTTTTTATTATTTTGGAGCACGCACATTGAACAAAATCTTTATACAAAGTTTCAGTATTAATATTTATGAAAAGTATAAGATAAAAGTATAAGTGTAATAAGATTCATCCAATACATGGTCCATGCAGCAGTGCGGGCTCATAGAAGGCGCACATCAGCGACTCCATATAGTAGGCCGTACCGACAGGTCCCCAACTATGTGGCCGTTGGGCCGCCACCAAAGCAGCCTCTTCCCGTGCCCCCGATAGCGTACTCGTGCGACGTAGTTTGGCCTGGGCCTCGTCCAGCGAGTAGCTAGCATTGCCCATGCTCTGGTGACGACGATGCAAGGACTTCTTACGCATCGTTACCAACTCCTCACGCTCCGGCGACTTGACAAGGAAGACAAGGTTTAATATGGGTTTGCTTTACAGTTTTTTTCAGTACCACATTTTTTTTAAGCGGCGATCGCTTGATGGACACCGTTTCGTTCCAGGAGACGGCTGCATTCGTGGACGACTGCCGTCGATGCTCGCGACGCAGATTGGGCGTCAGATTGGCCGAGCTGGAGCCGTTGGAGGCCAGTGCGGTGGCATAGGCAGCCAATGGTGGCACCAACGCCTGCATTGTGGCATGTACAGTCTGCTCGGCCGGCGCTAGGCCGAGTGATATGCGTTTGGGCTCGAGGAATCCTTCGGTGAGCAGTGCTGACAGTGCCTCGGTACTGGGCGTTGTTGGCTTCGAAGGATTCAAGTTGCAAGTTGAGTTATGCAAAGGAAATTTACATGCAGCACTTACAGCGGTTGCGCTGGGTCTTCGAAACGGTTGTTCCATCGCCTCCTCACTCATGGACTGCACATCGACATAGTCCATGGCATCATCGCATAGCATAATATTGATCTCCGGCTCAATGATGACTGCAGCATCGGCGCTATCAACACTTTCGGCGCTGCTGCTGCTGCTGCGCGACAACAGCGAGGCACGTGCCGGTGAGGAGCTACCGGAGCAACTGCTCTTGGAACTGGGAGCATCTGGTGTCTGATAGCCGGAGCCCTGACACGATAGAAAGCTGCTCTGATGCGCCAAAGGTGCTGCTGCCTCAGCCAAACTCTGCTCCAAGGGTGTTCGTACGCCTTTTTGTTGTGGCAAGGATTATTAGTTAGGAACACACATAGAAACACACACGAGCGCGAAATGTACGGTAAAAACGACAATTTCCAAATGCACAAAATACAAAAAAGCCAATTTGGAAAATTGTAACGCGAACAAAAAAAGGAGAGCGCCAAAAAGTAGGCGCCAAAAAGTTGAATTCATTCCGAAACGCATTCAAAACCAACTTACCATCGAAGTGGGTCTGTTTGTCCAACGGACGCAGCATCTTTTGCTGTGTGGCACGTATGCGTTCCATTTTGCGTTTGATCTTGTGCAGCACCTGCTTCTCATGATCATGTCGATGAGCGATCTGCTTCTGACGCAGCGTCTCAATGATATCAGCACCTCTGCAAGGAGAGAGTATTAACAACCAAGTAACTAATTCCATTCCATCAAACTTTACCTCGAAGCCAGTATATTATTAGCCTTGGTATCCGTAATGATATGACAGAAGTAATGCGACTTGAAGATGCGCAGCTGAAAGATGATAAAGGCAAAACAAATTGCATCCCAAAGCAAAACGATTTGATGTGTAATCTTGGGACACTCGTCGGGACCAATCAGGAGATCAGTCTCCTCGGTTAATTGCAGCTGCTCCTTCAGCACATTACTGGTACAGGTGATGCCCAGCATATGTACCAGCCAGCAGCAATGCGTAGTTAACGGCGTCATAAACAAACAGCCGGCCATTTGAAAGCTCGTCTTGATCAGTATGTTGGCCACATTGAAGGCCAACAGCCATTTCCAGCGACTGATTATGGTGGCAATGGGTCGCAAATAGAAATCTGAGCCCTGCCACAGGAACACAAAGGCCCCGATCAGATAGCCCAGGGCCAGCAGATCGGCAATATTGGTGCCGGCCAAAAAGACGACAGTCAACGTGAACCAATAAAAGCCGCAGAGTACTCCATTCTTCAATATATCCGAATAGTTGCGTATATACGAGCAGAAATCGTGCGTGGGATTATCAAAGGGAGCGCGTCCCAATTGGGCAATGTCTGAGATGACACTGCGATTACTGCCACCAGGATAATCATCGTTTGTGGCATAGCGTTGCTCAATGACGAATATGCTCTTCTGTCGATTCAAAATGATCAGCACGATAAAGTCGAAGATGAGCTTGGGCACATGATTGAAATGCAGCGAGCCGGGCAGCATTGTCCAGCGCTGAATGCTTTCGCCAAAGGCGCCATCATCCCAAGGATAAACTGTAATACAAAACATAGATTAACGGAATGCTTTCTTGACTAAAGTAAAAGCTTACCCATGCACCAACTGGGCGGCAGACCGACCAATACAATATATTGCACCAATATGGAGATGGCAAAGAAAACCTGAAATATGCCCCACATTTTGGCACACTGCGAACGCTTGAGGAGCAACAGGACGACCAGCCACAAGGCATATGCGACAGCAATAATATCCTGACGATATGTTATGGTCGAAACAAGTGCAATCAGCGCTATCTCAATGCCAAACTTGTAGAAGCCAAAGTTCAGCAGATACTTGACCAGGCCCACCAAATCCTTTTCAGCATCGGCACGCGTCACATTTTGGAACAGCAACTTGGGCTGATTGGCGCTATTCTCGCCGATTTTGGCGCGCATTTGCAGTTGACGCAATGAGATGACCGCATGCATGGTGACAATAACCATATAGATGATATAGGTGCGCAGCAAGCCCATCAAGCCGCCATCAAGTTTGTCCGCCTTGCTGAGACCCACCCATTCGGCATTGTTGGCAGTGCGATTGTCGGACTAAAAGCCAGAAGATTAGTTCAAGTTGCTGTAGGATAATACTCTAGGATGTACTTACACAAGTAACGCTATATTGCTTGTGATCCAAATACTCGATTTGATAGATCATCTTGGACAGCACAATGATGGTGACAATGAAACTAATCAAACGACTGATCACAATTTGGACGGCCTTGCGCGAGGTGGCGCCCAGCACACAGAAGCCCACAAAGACAATGTGAAGAACGCAAACTTCGCTCACGCTGCAGACAAAGGCCGCAATGTAGACGGCCTTCATGATGTGCAGCTCGAGGAAGCGCCAGAAGACGGTCTTGAATCTCTTGAATATGTATTCGGATTTATTTTTGATCTTCCTGAACGAAATGCGCACCAAATCTCGCACTGATGTTTCGAAATCAGTGCTGACACCAGCCGTAGCTGTTGCCTCCGCTGTGGGTCCAACGGAACGGCGCAAGGAACTGGCGCTACCACGTCGCCTGGATGGCGCCGGTTCCAAGGCGTTTGTCTCTGTGTTCAGCTTCTGTTGCGCCGTGCCTGTCGCTGGCTGCTGTTGCAGTGAGGCAATGAAACGCTTGTGAAAATAGTGCACCTGGATGACAGTCAAGATGACAATAATTGTCGGCGATACCAAATGCAGGAACAGATCCTTAGTCTTATATAGCTTCAAACCAATATCAGCTTGACTAAAGGGGCATAAAACGATAGGCATTAGATAAGGAAAGCTAATGATTTCTTTTCGTCGGAACTTACAGCGTTTGGGACACATTGAGATAGTCCTTCCAGTACATATCAAACTTATCAAACTGATATGTATAGATCAATATCAAAATGGACATGGCGTAGAAGATGAGAAAGAGCCAGAAGCCGTACATGATCTTAACCCACGCCTTGGACGATGATTGAAAGACGAGCAAGAAGAATAGGAACAATGCCATATAGCAGATGCGAAAACCAGTCATATCCTCGCCAGTGATGGCACACAAAAAGATGACCAACACCAGCAGCCAAATCCAGAGGCGCACCAACAGATTCTTGATAACATCGCCCGCTTTCTTTAGGAACTTTGATGTCTTCTTGCCATCGTTGATGAGATAGGTGGAACCGGCTGAACCCACCGTGATCTGCAGCGGCGCTATAATGTCCGCCAAGGTGCTATCCCTGCGTCTGTCGCGTTTCTCCTTGAAGAACTGCCGCGACGTCACCCAGAACATTAGCACAAAGGCGGTCTTAACGATGAGCGGCACACACGGACGCATATGATTCTCAATGGGTCGCTCGAAGCCAATTTGCTGCAGATTAATGCCAGCGGTCTGAAAACATGGAGAGAAGTGTGATTAGTAAGAGTCGTGAGGGGTCGCTTTCGTTAGGGGGTAGGGAACTTACTGAGACCTTGGTCGGTAGCTCATTGTTGTTCAGATCCATGCCATAGATATATTGGGCCACAAGCAGCAGCTCCGCATACAGCACTATGAATGGACTGGAACGCATCATAGCCTTGCGCTGATTGGGTATCATCCAAAGGACATTTGCCCAGAGCAACAAGACAAACGTTAACCAGCTGTGATAGACTATGGACCAGGCCTGAAAGAAGGAAAGTTACATTGAAAAGAAACTTTCTTTAGATTATCTTTCAACGCTTACCATCATCAATATGTTTGTGAATATATAACTATTTTGATAGATGAAACCGCCAACGCTGACGAAACCATACGAGATCTGATCCAATATGGATGTGGTGTTGTTCTCCTGTTCCGAACGTCGATCCATCGAGTCCAACTGTATGTCATTGCCACCACTTGATGGCTGTGGTGCTGCTGCACCACTCGACTCGACCAGGGCTTGTGGTGTGCGAGCTTTGCGAGTGCTTTGACGCACCAGCTATATTAGGAGATATTAAACATCGAGCTATGAATATCCTAATTCCAACATTAAGTTAACAGATATTCAACATATATACACAGTAAGAGAGAGAGAGAGAGAGAGAGAGAGAGAGAGGGGGGGCTACAAATGGCAGGCTAAAGTTTTGTTTTTGTTAAATGTTACTAACCAAAAACAAGAACTAGGTGAATAATTATATTATTTTAGCTATTTACAGACGACCCAAAATGTCACACATACACATACATACATACATAAAATCTCACTTACGTCGTTTTCAAAAATGTTTGTTTGTTAGCAGTTTACATTTAACTATGAGTTAAAGCTATGGTTAAATAGTTAGCGATTAATAATTCTAGTTAGTAACGATCGATGGTTAGACAATTACAGTTATGTACATTAACAATGGAACAAACAGTTATGAAGCTAGTTACAGTTAGAAGAGCTAAGTTAGTTACAGTTAGCTAAACTAGTGAAAGTTTGGGGTTGGGGGGAGATAAAGGTTCTTAGTGGCGATTAGAGTGGAGTTAGTTTACGTACAGGCGTCGTCTCAGTCGGTTCATTTAACGTTGCACGCTGTTCACGTCGCAAAGAAACCTAAAGCAGAAGAAGTAATAAAATAGATAGAGCGTAAACAAAAATCGAAAAACAAAACACAAAAAAATCATAAAAAATAATAAATGAAAAAGTAGTTAGAGCAAGAATCACAAAGCGTACACAACGACCAATAAAAGAAAAGAAAAGAAACAAGAACAATTAAATTCAAATCTATCAAAACAACTGGTTAAAAATTAGTCATAAGCCAAAGGAAGAAAAGGATTGAGTACTTCGCTAAGCAAATAGCTTAGTTTTAGGTAGAAGTATGTGTTTCCTGTTAATATTTTAAGAGTACCCAAATTAAGTTTTAGGTATTTAAACTTAAATTAGTTTTAGTATTGAAACAAACTTAAGTTATTTGTATAATTAA
>JAWNNV010001118.1:0-27683 GCA_035044485.1 Scaptomyza reducta | reverse complement strand
AAACCGATTTTCAAAAGGAAATGCGTTTTAGTCGTGGCTCGATCTCAATAATTAAACCGCATTCATAGTTGGAAATATTTTTTTTTCGAAATTCATGTTAAAACTTTCCGAACCTGTAACTTTGTTAAAACTTTCCGAACCTATAACTTTGTCAAAACTTTCCGAACCTATAACTATGTCAAAACTTTCCGAACCTTTAACTTTGTCAAAACTGAACCGGTTTTCAAAAGGAAAGGCGTTTTAGTCGTGGCTCGATATCATTAATTAAACCGCATTCATAGTTGGAAATGTTTTTTTTTTTTCGAAATTCATGTCAAAACTTTCCGAACCTATAACTATGCCAAAACTTTCAGAACCTATAACTTTGTCAAAACTGAACCGATTTTCGAAAGGAAAGGTGTTTTAGTCGTGGCTCGATCTCAATAATTAAACCGAATTCATAGTTGCAAATGTTTTTTTTTTCGAAATTTATGTTAAACTTTCCGAACCTATAACTTTGTCAAAACTTTCCGAACCTATAACTATGTCAAAACTTTCCGAACCTATAACTTTGTCAAAACTGAACCGATTTTTAAAAGGAAAAGCGTTTTAGTCGTGGCTCGATATCATTAATTAAACCGCATTCATAGTTGGAAATGTTTTTTTTTTTTCGAAATTCATGTCAAAACTTTCCGAAACCTATAACTTTGTCAATTTTTTCCTAACCTTTAACTGTGTAAAAACTTTCCGAACCTATAACTTTGTCAAAACTGAACCGATTTTCAAAAGGAAATGTGTTTTAGTCGTGGCTCGATCTCAACAATTAAACCGCATTCATAGTTGGAAATGTTTTTTTTTCGAAATTCATGTTAAAACTTTCCGAACCTGTAACTTTGTCAAAACCTATAACTATGTTAAAACTTTCCGAACCTATAACTTTGTCAAACTAAACCGATTTTCAAAAGGAAAGGCGTTTTAGTCGGTGCTCGACCTCAATAATTAAACCGCATTCATAGTTAGAAATGTTTTTTTTTTCGAAATTCATGTCAAATCTTTTCGAACCTATAAATATGTCAAAACTTTCAGAACCTATAACTTTGTCAAAACTGAACCGATTTTCGAAAGGAAATGTGTTTTAGTCGTGGCTCGATCTCAATAATTAAACCGAATTCATAGTTGCAAATGTTAATTTTTTTCGAAATTTATGTTAAAACTTTCCGAACCTATAACTTTGTCAAAACTTTCCGAACCTATAACTATGTCAAAACTTTCCGAACATATAACTTTGTCAAAACTGGACCGAGTTGCAAAAGGAAAGGCGTATTAGTCGTGGCTCGATCTCAACAATTACACCGAATTCATAGTTGGACATATTTTTTTTTTCCAAATTCATGTTAAAACTTTCCGAACCTATAACTTTGTCAAAACTAAACCGATTTTCCAAAGGAAATGCGTTTTAGTCGTGGCTCGATCTCAATAATTGAACCGAATTCATAGTTGGAAATATATATATTTTTTTTTTTTCGAAATTCATGTTAAAACTTTCCGAACCTATAACTTTGTCAAAACTTTCCGAACCTATAATTATGTCAAAACTTTCCGAACCTATAACTTTGTCAAAACTGAACCGATTTGCAAAAGGAAAGGCGTTTTAGTCGTGTCTCGATCTCAATAATTAAACCGCATTCATAGTTGGAAATGTTTTTTTTTTCGAAATTCATGTTAAAACTTTCCGAACCTATAACTTTGTCAAAACTTTCCGAACCTATAACTATGTCAAAACTTTCCGAACCTATAACTTTGTCAAAACTGAACCGATTTTCAAAAGGAAAGGCGTTTTAGTCGTGGCTCGATCTCAATAATTAAACCGCATTCATAGTTATAAATGTTTTTTTTTTTCGAAATTCATGTCAAATCTTTTTGAACCTATAACTATGCCTAAACTTTCAGAACCTATAACTTTGTCAAAACTGAACCGATTTTCAAAAGGAAAGGCGTTTTAGTTGTGGCTCGATTTCAATAATTAAACCGCATTCACAGTTAGAAATGTTTTTTTTTTTTCGAAATTCATGTCAAATCTTTCCGAACCTATAAATATGTCAAAACTTTCAGAACCTATAACTTTGTCAAAACTGAACCGATTTTCAAAAGGAAAGGCGTTTTAGTCGTGGCTCGATCTCAACAATTAAACCGCATTCATAGTTGGAAATATTTTTTTTTCGAAATTCATGTTAAAACTTTCCGAACCTGTAACTTTGTCAAAACTTTCCAAACCTATAACTATGTCAAAACTTTCCGAACCTATATTTTTGTCAAAACTAAACCGATTTTCAAAAGGAAATGCGTTTTAGTCGTGGTTCGATCTCAATAATTAAACCGCATTAATAGTTAGAAATGTTTTTTTTTGGAAATTCATGTCAAATCTTTCCGAACCTATAACTATGTCAAAACTTTCAGAATCTATAACTATGTCAAAACTTTCCGAACATATAACTTTGTCAAAACTGGACCGATTTTCAAAAGGAAAGGCGTTTTAGTCGTGGCTCGATTTCAATAATTAAACCGCATTAATAGTTAGAAATGTTTTTTTTTGGAAATTCATGTCAAATCTTTCCGAACCTATAACTATGTCAAAACTTTCAGAATCTATAACTATGTCAAAACTTTCCGAACCTATAACTATGTCAAAACTTTCAGAATCTATAACTATGTCAAAACTTGTTGAACCTATAACTTTGTCAAAACTGAAACGATTTTCGAAAGGAAAGGCGTTTTAGTCGTGGCTCGATCTCAATAATTAAACCGCATTCATAGTTGCAAATGTTTTTTTTTCGAAATTTATGTTAAAACTTTCCGAACCTATAACTTTGTCAAAACTTTCAGAACCTATAACTTTGTCAAAACTGAACCGATTTTCAAAAGGAAAAGTCGTTTTAGTCGTGGCTCGATCTCAATAATTAAACCGCATTCATAGTTGCAAATGTTTTTTTTTTCCAAATTCATGTTAAAACTTTCCGAACCTATAACTTTGTCAAAACTTTCCGAACCTATAACTATGTCAAAACTTTCCGAACATATAACTTTGTCAAAACTGGACCGATTTTCAAAAGGAAAGGCGTTTTAGTCGTGGCTCGATCTCAATAATTAAACCGCATTCATAGTTATAAATGTTTTTTTTTTTCGAAATTCATGTCAAATCTTTCCGAACCTATAACTATGCCAAAACTTTCAGAACCTATAACTTTGTCAAAACTGAACCGATTTTCAGAAGGAAAGGCGTTTTAGTCGTGGCTCGATTTCAATAATTAAACCGCATTCACAGTTAGAAATGTTTTTTTTTTCGAAATTCATGTCAAATCTTTCCGAACCTATAAATATGTCAAAACTTTCAGAACCTACAACTTTATCAAAACTGAACCGATTTTCAAAAAGGAAAGGCGTTTTAGTCGTGGCTCGATCTCAATAATTAACCCGAATTCATAGTTGGAAATATTTTTTTTTTCGAAATTCATGTTAAAACTTTCCGAACCTATAACTTTGTCACAACTTTCCGAACCTATAACTATGTCAAAACTTTCCAAACCTATAACTTTGTCAAAACTGAACCGATTTTCAAAAGGAAAGTCGTTTTAGTCGTGGCTCGATCTCAATAATTAAACCGCATTCATAGTTGCAAATGTTTTTTTTTTCGAAATTCATGTTAAAACTTTCCGAACCTATAACTTTGTCAAAACTTTCCGAACCTATAACTATGTCAAAACTTTCCGAACATATAACTTTGTCAAAACTGGACCGATTTTCAAAAGGAAAGGCGTTTTAGTCGTGGCTCGATCTCAATAATTAAACCGCATTCATAGTTATAAATGTTTTTTTTTTTCCAAATTCATGTCAAATCTTTCCGAACCTATAACTATGCCAAAACTTTCAGAACCTATAACTTTGTCAAAACTGAACCGATTTTCAGAAGAAAAGGCGTTTTAGTCGTGGCTCGATTTCAATAATTAAACCGAATTCACAGTTAGAAATGTTTTTTTTTTCGAAATTCATGTCAAATCTTTCCGAACCTACAAATATGTCAAAACATTCAGAACCTATAACTTTATCAAAACTGAACCGATTTTCAAAAGGAAAGGCGTTTTAGTCGTGGCTCGATCTCAATAATTAACCCGAATTCATAGTTGGAAATATTTTTTTTTTCGAAATCATGTTAAAACTTTCCGAACCTATAACTTTGTCAAAACTTTCAGAACCTATAACTTTGTCAAAACTGGACTGATTTTCAAAAGGAAAGGCGTATTAGTCGTGGCTCGATCTCAAGAATTAACCCGAATTCATAGTTGGAAATATTTTTTTTTTTCGAAATTCATGTTAAAACTTTCCGAACCTATAACTTTGTCAATTTTCTCCGAACCTTTAACTGTGTCAAAACTTTCCGAACCTATAACTTTGTCAAAACTGAACCGATTTTCGAAAGGAAAGGCGTTTTAGTCGTGGCTCGATCTCAATAATTAAACCGCATTCATAGTTGCAAATGTTAATTTTTTTTCGAAATTTATGTTAAAACTTTCCGAACCTATAACTTTGTCAAAACTTTCCGAACCTATAACTATGTCAAAACTTTCCGAACATATAACTTTGTCAAAACTGAACCGATTTGTAAAAGGAAAGGCGTATTAGTCGTGGCTCGATCTCAACAATTACACCGAATTCATAGTTGGATATATTTTTTTTTTCGAAATTCATGTTAAAACTTTCCGAACCTATAACTTTGTCAAAACTTTCCGAACCTATAACTATGTCAAAACTTTCCGAACCTATAACTTTGTCAAAACTGAACCGATTTTCAAAATGAAAGGCGTTTTAGTCGTGGCTCGATCTCAATAATTAAACCGCATTCAGAGTTAGAAATGTTTTTTTTTCGAAATTCATGTTAAAACTTTCCGAACCTATAACTATGTCAAAACTTTCCGAACCTATAACTTTGTCAAAACTGAACCGATTTTCAAAAGGAAATGCGTTTTATTCGTGGCTCGATCTCAATAATTAAACCACATTCATAGTTGCAAATGTTTTTTTTTTCGAAATTCATGTCAAAACTTTCCGAACCTATAACTTTGTCAAAACTTTCCGAACCTATAACTATGTCAAAACTTTCCGAACATATAACTTTGTCAAAACTGAACGTATTTGCAAAAGGAAAGGCGTTTAAGTCGTGGCTCGATCTCAATAATTAAACCGCATTCATAGTTAGAAAAGTTTTTTTTTCGAAATTCATGTTAAAACTTTCCGAACCTATACCTTTATCAAAACTTTCCGAACCTATAACTATGTCAAAACTTTCCGAACCTATAACTTTGTCAAAACTGAACCGATTTTCAAAAGGAAAGGAGTTTTAGTCGTTGCTCGATCTCAATAATTGAACCGCATTCATAGTTGGAAATATTTTTTTTTTCGAAATTCATGTTAAAACTTTCCGAACCTATAACTATGTCAAAACTTTCCGAACCTATAACTTTGTCAAAACTGAACCGATTTTCAAAAGGAAAGGCGTTTTAGTCGTGGCTCGATTTCAATAATTAAACCGCATTCACAGTTAGAAATGTTTTTTTTTTCGAAATTCATGTCAAATCTTTCCGAACCTATAAATATGTCAAAACTTTCAGAACCTATAACTTTGTCAAAACTGAACCGATTTTCAAAATGAAAGGCGTTTTAGTCGTGGCTCGATCTCAACAATTAAACCGCATTCATAGTTGGAAATATTTTTTTTTCGAAATTCATGTTAAAACTTTCCGAACCTGTAACTTTGTCAAAACTTTCAGAACCTATAACTTTGTCAAAACTGGACCGATTTTCAAAAGGAAAGGCGTTTTAGTCGTGGCTCGATCTCAATAATTAATCCGCATTCATAGTTGCAAATGTTTTTTTTTTTTCGTAATTTATGTTAAAACTTTCCGAACCTATAACTTTGTCAAAACTTTCAGAACCTATAACTTTGTCAAAACTAAACCGATTTTCAAAAGGAAAGGCGTTTTAGTCGTGGTTCGATCTGAATAATTAAACCGCATTAATAGTTAGAAATGTTTTTTTTGGAAATTCATGTCAAATCTCTCCGAACCTATAACTATGTCAAAACTTTCAGAATCTATAACTATGTCAAAGCTTTTTGAACCTATAACTTTGTCAAAACTGAAACGATTTTCGAACGGAAAGGCGTTTTAGTCGTGGCTCGATCTCAATAATTAATCCGCATTCATAGTTGCAAATGTTTTTTTTTTTTCGAAATTTATGTGAAAACTTTCCGAACCTATAACTTTGTCAAAACTTTCAGAACCTATAACTTTGTCAAAACTGGACCGATTTTCAAAAGGAAAGGCGTTTTAGTCGTGGCTCGATCTCAATAATTAAACCGCATTCATAGTTATAAATGTTTTTTTTTTTTCGAAATTCATGTCAAATCTTTCCGAACCTATAACTATGCCAAAACTTTCAGAACCTATAACTTTGTCAAAACTGAACCGATTTTCAAAAGGAAAGGCGTTTTAGTCGTGGCTCGATTTCAATAATTAAACCGCATTCACAGTTAGGAATGTTTTTTTTTTTTCGAAATTCATGTCAAATCTTTCCGAACCTATAAATATGTCAAAACTTTCAGAACCTATAACTTTGTCAAAACTGAACCGATTTTCAAAAGGAAAGGCGTTTTAGTCGTGGCTCGATCTCAACAATTAAACCGCATTCATAGTTGGAAATATTTTTTTTTCAAAATTCATGTTAAAACTTTCCGAACCTGTAACTTTGTCAAAACTTTCCAAACCTATAACTATGTCAAAACTTTCCGAACCTATAACTTTGTCAAAACTAAACCGATTTTCAAAAGGAAAGGCGTTTTAGTCGTGGTTCGATCTCAATAATTAAACCGCATTAATAGTTAGAAATGTTTTTTTTTGGAAATTCATGTCAAATCTTTCCGAACCTATAACTATGTCAAAACTTTCAGAATCTATAACTATGTCAAAGCTTTTTGAACCTATAACTTTGTCAAAACTGAAACGATTTTCGAAAGGAAAGGCGTTTTAGTCGTGGCTCGATCTCAATAATTAAACCGCATTCATAGTTGCAAATGTTTTTTTTTTTTCGAAATTTATGTTAAAACTTTCCGAACCTATAACTTTGTCAAATCTTTCCGAACCTATAACTTTGTCCAAACTGAACCGATTTTCAAAAGGAAAGGCGTTTTAGTCGTGGCTCGATCTCAATAATTAAACCGCATTCATAGTTAGAAAAGTTTTTTTTTCGAAATTCATGTTAAAACTTTCCGAACCTATAACTTTGTCAAAACTGAACCGATTTTCAAAAGGAAAGGCGTTTTAGTCGTGGCTCGATTTCAATAATTAAACCGCATTCACAGTTAGAAATGTTTTTTTTTTCGAAATTCATGTCAAATCTTTCCGAACCTATAAATATGTCAAAACTTTCCGAACCTATAACTTTGTCAAAACTGAACCGATTTTCAAAAGGAAAGGCGTTTTAGTCGTGGCTCGATCTCAATAATTAACCCGAATTCATAGTTGGAAATATTTTTTTTTTCGAAATTCATGTTAAAACTTTCCGAACCTATAACTTTGTCAAAACTTTCCGAACCTATAACTATGTCAAAACTTTCCGAACATATAACTTTGTCAAAACTGGACCGATTTTCAAAAGGAAAGGCGTTTTAGTCGTGGGTCGATCTCAATAATTAAACCGCATTCATAGTTATAAATGTTTTTTTTTTTCGAAATTCATGTCAAATCTTTCCGAACCTATAACTATGCCAAAACTTTAAGAACCTATAACTTTGTCAAAACTGAACCGATTTTCAAAAGGAAAGGCGTTTTAGTCGTGGCTCGATTTCAATAATTAAACCGCATTCACATTTAGAAATGTTTTTTTTTTTTTCGAAATTCATGTCAAATCTTTCCGAACCTATAAATATGTCAAAACTTTCAGAACCTATAACTTTGTCAAAACTGAACCGATTTTCAAAAGGAAAGGCGTTTTAGTCGTGGCTCGATCTCAATAATTAACCCGAATTCATAGTTGGAAATATTTTTTTTTTCGAAATTCATGTTAAAACTTTCCGAACCTATAACTTTGTCAAAACTTTCCGAACCTATAACTATGTCAAAACTTTCCGAACCTATAACTGTGTCAAAACTGAACCGATTTTCAAAAGGAAAGGCGTTTTAATCGTGGCTCGATCTCAATAATTAAACCGAATTCATAGTTGGAAATATTTTTTTTTTCGAAATCATTTTAAAACTTTCCGAATCTATAACTTTGTCAAAACTTTCCGAACCTATAACTATGTCAAAACTTTCCGAACCTATAACTTTGCCAAAACTGAACCGATTTTCAAAAGGAAAGGCGTTTTAGTCGTGGCTCGATCTCAATAATTAATCCGCATTCATTGTTGCAAATTTTTTTTTTTCGAAATTTATGTTAAAACTTTCCGAACCTATAACTTTGTCAAAACTTTCCGAACCTATAACTATGGTAAAACTTTCCGAACATACAACTTTGTCAAAACTGAACGTATTTGCAAATAGAAAGGCGTTTTAGTCGTGGCTCGATCTCAACAATTAAACCGCATTCATAGTTGGAAATGTTTTTTTTTTTTCGAAATTCATGTTAAAACTTTCCGAACCTATAACTTTGTCAAAACTTTCCGAACCTATAACTATGTCAAAACTTTCCGAACATATAACTTTGTCAAAACTGAACCGATTTTCAAAAGAAAGGCGTTTTAGTCGTGGCTCCGATCTCAATAATTAAACCGCATTCATAGTTGGAAATGTTTTTTTTTCGAAATTCATGTCAAATCTTTCCGAACCTATAACTATGTCAAAACTATGTCAAAACTTTCCGAACCTATAACTATGTCAAAACTTTCCGAACATATAACTTTGTCAAAACTGGACCGATTTGCAAAAGGAAAGGTGTTTTAGTCGTGGCTCGATCTCAACAATTAAACCGCATTCATAGTTGGAAATGTTTTTTTTTTTTGAAAAATTCATGTTAAAACTTTCCGAACCTATTACTTTGTCAAAACTTTCCGAACCTATAACTATGTCAAAACTTTCCGAACATATAATTTTGTCAAAACTGGACCGATTTTCAAAAGGAAAGGCGTTTTAGTCGTGGCTCGATCTCAATAATTAAACCGCATTCATAGTTAGAAATGTTTTTTTTTTCGAAATTCATGTCAAATCTTTCCGAACCTATAACTATGTCAAAACTATGTCAAAACTTTCAGAACCTATAACTATGTGAAAACTTTCCGAACCTTTAACTTTGTCAAAACTAAACCGATTTTCGAAATGAAAGGCGTTTTAGTCGTGGCTCGATCTCAATAATTAAACCGCATTCATAGTTGCAAATGTTTTTTTTTTTCCAAATTCATGTCAAAACTTTCCGAACCTATAAATATGTCAAAACTTTCAGAACCTATAAATTTGTCCAAACTGAACCGATTTTCCAAAGGAAAGGCGTTTTAGTCGCGGCTCGATCTCAATAATTAAACCGAATTCATGGTTGGAATTTTTTTTTTTTCGAAATTCATGTTAAAACTTTCCGAACCTATAACTTTGTCAAAACTTTCCGAACCTATAACTATGTCAAATCTTTCCGGACTTATAACTTTGTCAAAACTGGACCGATTTTCAAAAGGAAAGGCGTTTTAGTCGTGGCTCGATCTCAATAATTAAACCGCATTCATAGTTAGAAATGTTTTTTTTTTCGAAATTCATGTAAAAACTTTCCGAACCTATAACTTTGTCAAAACTTTCCGAACCTATAACTATGTCAAAACTTTCCGAACCTATAACTTTGTCAAAACTGAACCGATTTTCAAAACGAAAGGCGTTTTTGTCGTGGCTCGATCTCAATAATTAAACCGCATTCATAGTTGGAAATGTTTTTTTTTTTTAATTTCATGTCAAAACTTTCCGAACCAATATCTTTGCCATAACTTTCCGAACCTATAACTTTGTCAAAACTGAACCGATTTTCAAAAGGAAAGGCGTTTTAGTCGTGGCTCGATTTCAATAATTAAACCGCATTCACAGTTAGGAATGTTTTTTTTTTCGAAATTCATGTCTAAATCTTTCCGAACCTATAAATATGTCAAAACTTTCAGAACCTATAACTTTGTCAAAACTGAACCGATTTTCAAAAGGAAAGGCGTTTTAGTCGTGGCTCGATCTCAACAATTAAACCGCATTCATAGTTGGAAATATTTTTTTTTCAAAATTCATGTTAAAACTTTCCGAACCTGTAACTTTGTCAAAACTTTCCAAACCTATAACTATGTCAAAACTTTCCGAACCTATAACTTTGTCAAAACTAAACCGATTTTCAAAAGGAAAGGCGTTTTAGTCGTGGTTCGATCTCAATAATTAAACCGCATTAATAGTTAGAAATGTTTTTTTTTGGAAATTCATGTCAAATCTTTCCGAACCTATAACTATGTCAAAACTTTCAGAATCTATAACTATGTCAAAGCTTTTTGAACCTATAACTTTGTCAAAACTGAAACGATTTTCGAAAGGAAAGGCGTTTTAGTCGTGGCTCGATCTCAATAATTAAACCGCATTCATAGTTGCAAATGTTTTTTTTTTCGAAATTATGTTAAAACTTTCCGAACCTATAACTTTGTCAAATCTTTCCGAACCTATAACTTTGTCCAAACTGAACCGATTTTCAAAAGGAAAGGCGTTTTAGTCGTGGCTCGATCTCAATAATTAAACCGCATTCATAGTTAGAAAAGTTTTTTTTTCGAAATTCATGTTAAAACTTTCCGAACCTATAACTTTGTCAAAACTGAACCGATTTTCAAAAGGAAAGGCGTTTTAGTCGTGGCTCAGATTTCAATAATTAAACCGCATTCACAGTTAGAAATGTTTTTTTTTTCGAAATTCATGTCAAATCTTTCCGAACCTATAAATATGTCAAAACTTTCCGAACCTATAACTTTGTCAAAACTGAACCGATTTTCAAAAGGAAAGGCGTTTTAGTCGTGGCTCGATCTCAATAATTAACCCGAATTCATAGTTGGAAATATTTTTTTTTTCGAAATTCATGTTAAAACTTTCCGAACCTATAACTTTGTCAAAACTTTCCGAACCTATAACTATGTCAAAACTTTCCGAACATATAACTTTGTCAAAACTGGACCGATTTTCAAAAGGAAAGGCGTTTTAGTCGTGGGTCGATCTCAATAATTAAACCGCATTCATAGTTATAAATGTTTTTTTTTTCGAAATTCATGTCAAATCTTTCCGAACCTATAACTATGCCAAAACTTTAAGAACCTATAACTTTGTCAAAACTGAACCGATTTTCAAAAGGAAAGGCGTTTTAGTCGTGGCTCGATTTCAATAATTAAACCGCATTCACATTTAGAAATGTTTTTTTTTTTTTCGAAATTCATGTCAAATCTTTCCGAACCTATAAATATGTCAAAACTTTCAGAACCTATAACTTTGTCAAAACTGAACCGATTTTCAAAAGGAAAGGCGTTTTAGTCGTGCTCGATCTCAATAATTAACCCGAATTCATAGTTGGAAATATTTTTTTTTTCGAAATTCATGTTAAAACTTTCCGAACCTATAACTTTGTCAAAACTTTCCGAACCTATAACTATGTCAAAACTTTCCGAACCTATAACTGTGTCAAAACTGAACCGATTTTCAAAAGGAAAGGCGTTTTAATCGTGGCTCGATCTCAATAATTAAACCGAATTCATAGTTGGAAATATTTTTTTTTTCGAAATCATTTTAAAACTTTCCGAATCTATACACTTTGTCAAAACTTTCCGAACCTATAACTATGTCAAAACTTTCCGAACCTATAACTTTGCCAAAACTGAACCGATTTTCAAAAGGAAAGGCGTTTTAGTCGTGGCTCGATCTCAATAATTAATCCGCATTCATTGTTGCAAATTTTTTTTTTTCGAAATTTATGTTAAAACTTTCCGAACCTATAACTTTGTCAAAACTTTCCGAACCTATAACTATGGTAAAACTTTCCGAACATACAACTTTGTCAAAACTGAACGTATTTGCAAATAGAAAGGCGTTTTAGTCGTGGCTCGATCTCAACAATTAAACCGCATTCATAGTTGGAAATGTTTTTTTTTTCGAAATTCATGTTAAAACTTTCCGAACCTATAACTTTGTCAAAACTTTCCGAACCTATAACTATGTCAAAACTTTCCGAACATATAACTTTGTCAAAACTGGACCGATTTTCAAAAGGAAAGGCGTTTTAGTCGTGGCTCGATCTCAATAATTACACCGCATTCATAGTTAGAAATGTTTTTTTTTCGAAATTCATGTCAAATCTTTCCGAACCTATAACTATGTCAAAACTATGTCAAAACTTTCCGAACCTATAACTATGTCAAAACTTTCCGAACATATAACTTTGTCAAAACTGGACCGATTTGCAAAAGGAAAGGTGTTTTAGTCGTGGCTCGATCTCAACAATTAAACCGCATTCATAGTTGGAAATGTTTTTTTTTTTTTGAAAAATTCATGTTAAAACTTTCCGAACCTATTACTTTGTCAAAACTTTCCGAACCTATAACTATGTCAAAACTTTCCGAACATATAATTTTGTCAAAACTGGACCGATTTTCAAAAGGAAAGGCGTTTTAGTCGTGTCTCGATCTCAATAATTAAACCGCATTCATAGTTAGAAATGTTTTTTTTTCGAAATTCATGTCAAATCTTTCCGAACCTATAACTATGTCAAAACTATGTCAAAACTTTCAGAACCTATAACTATGTGAAAACTTTCCGAACCTTTAACTTTGTCAAAACTAAACCGATTTTCGAAATGAAAGGCGTTTTAGTCGTGGCTCGATCTCAATAATTAAACCGCATTCATAGTTGCAAATGTTTTTTTTTTTCCAAATTCATGTCAAAACTTTCCGAACCTATAAATATGTCAAAACTTTCAGAACCTATAAATTTGTCCAAACTGAACCGATTTTCCAAAGGAAAGGCGTTTTAGTCGCGGCTCGATCTCAATAATTAAACCGAATTCATGGTTGGAATTTTTTTTTTTCGAAATTCATGTTAAAACTTTCCGAACCTATAACTTTGTCAAAACTTTCCGAACCTATAACTATGTCAAATCTTTCCGGACTTATAACTTTGTCAAAACTGGACCGATTTGCAAAAGGAAAGGCGTTTTAGTCGTGGCCCGATCTCAATAATTAAACCGCATTCATAGTTAGAAATGTTTTTTTTTCGAAATTCATGTAAAAACTTTCCGAACCTATAACTTTGTCAAAACTTTCCGAACCTATAACTATGTCAAAACTTTCCGAACCTATAACTTTGTCAAAACTGAACCGATTTTCAAAACGAAAGGCGTTTTTGTCGTGGCTCGATCTCAATAATTAAACAGCATTCATAGTTGGAAATGTTTTTTTTTTTTTAATTTCATGTCAAAACTTTCCGAACCAATATCTTTGCCATAACTTTCCGAACCTATAACTTTGTCAAAACTGAACCGATTTTCAAAAGGAAAGGCGTTTTAGTCGTGGCTCGATCTCAATAATTAAACCGCATTGATAGTTAGAAATGTTTTTTTTTTCGAAATTCATGTTAAAACTTTCCGAACCTATAAATATGTCAAAACTTTCAGAACCTATAACTTTGTCAAAACTGAACCGATTTGCAAAAGGAAAGGCGTTTTTTTTTTTTTTTTTTTTTTTCAACTTTAAATAACATTATATTTACTTTAGGACATTAAACAAACAAATAATCAATATAATTGTATATGTAATTTTCTTCGTAGATACTTTTTAAAAACGTTTTTGTTTTGCATTTAAAGCATTTTTGCACTTAATATTTCATTGTTTAGTTTTGTTGTGTTTATTAGTTTGCTGTACAAATTGTTCTCATTATTCGGTGCTGGGATCAGTGAGGGACGGGTACAGGAAAACAGGGGAACACGAAGAAAGATAACGTGTTTAATACTTGTGCGAAATAATGTAACGTCTTCAAGTTGAACTAGGTGACAAAAGAGCAAAAGCGAAGCAAGCGAAAAATCAACACAAATATGCGTTATTAAATTTGGTTTTGGAATGCTACGATTCAGTATGCGAAAGAGATAAATCATATCAAAAAAGAAAACATTAGGTCAGGAAAATAATAAAAAATTTACAGAGCACACACACTTAAAACCTAACAAAAATTGGGGTTTAACTTTAACAAATAATCGACGGGTCGACAACAAAAATGTTTATAAGGAGAATGTATTGAGGACAATTATTTGAGTTTATGTACAATTTAGGGATTGTTTGACAAAATTTGTTTAGCTAAAACACACATGAATTAAAATATATCCGCTCATTTAGTAATTAGGACAATATTTAACTAGTTATTATTTAGGCTGCGCTTCGGCCCTCTATATGCATACACAATTCAAAATTTATACGTATTGTAGATATTACGATATTATTAATATCCATTTTTCGTGGGCTATATTGTAGTTTTATGTGTATCTATATGTACACAGCGGATTATTGCAGAAGGAGGCGCGCCGCACGCTGCGCCGCCAGCTTAAATTATGAATGAAACAAAATTTTGGACATAAATCAAAAACAAAACAAATTTTTTAACAGAATCTAATGGCGCGAGTCCCTAGGATAGAATTCAGCCAAAATGGAGGCTGGGATACGCTTAAGCATCTCCTTGGGGAAAATACGCAGCAACTGCCAGCCAATGTCCAACGATTCGAAGACAGTACGGTTCTCGTAGTTACCCTGCGAGATGAAGTTTTTCTCGAACTTGGTTAAGAACTCCAAGTACAGCAAATCATCGGGCGTCAAAGCCTCCTCACCGACGACAGCCTTCATGGCCTGGACATCCTTACCGATGGCATAGCAAGCGTACAGCTGATTGGACACATCGGAGTGATCCTTGCGCGTCATGCCCTCACCAATGGCAGACTTCATCAAACGCGACAGCGATGGCAACACATTCACTGGTGGGTAGATCTGTCTGTTGTGCAGCTGACGATCGACGTAGATCTGGCCCTCGGTAATATAACCAGTCAAATCAGGAATTGGATGGGTAATATCATCGTTAGGCATAGTCAGAATGGGAATCTGTGTAATGGAGCCATTACGACCCTCTACACGACCAGCGCGCTCATAAATGGTGGCCAAATCAGTGTACATGTAACCGGGGAAACCACGACGGCCGGGCACCTCCTCACGGGCAGCAGACACCTCACGCAAGGCTTCGGCGTACGAGGACATGTCAGTAAGGATGACAAGTACGTGCTTCTCGCACTGGTCGTGGCTCGATCTCAATAATTAAACCGAATTCATAGTTGGAAATGTTTTTTTTTTTCGAAATTCATGTTAAAACTTTCCGAACCTATAACTTTGTCAAAACTTTCAGAACCTATAACTTTGTCAAAACTGAACCGATTTTCAAAAGGAAAGGCGTTTTAGTCGTGGCTCGATTTCAATAATTAAACCGCATTCACAGTTAGAAATGTTTTTTTTTTCCAAATTCATGTCAAATCTTTCCGAACCTATAAATATGTCAAAACTTTCAGAACCTATAACTTTGTCAAAACTGAACCGATTTTCAAAAGGAAAGGCGTTTTAGTCGTGGTTCGATCTCAATAATTAAACCGCATTAATAGTTAGAAATGTTTTTTTTTCGAAATTCATGTCAAATCTTTCCGAACCTATAACTATGTCAAAACTTTCAGAATCTATAACTATGTCAAAGCTTTTTGAACCTATAACTTTGTCAAAACTGAAACGATTTTCGAAAGGAAAGGCGTTTTAGTCGTGGCTCGATCTCAATAATTAAACCGCATTCATAGTTGCAAGTGTTTTTTTTTTTTCGAAATTTATGTTAAAACTTTCCGAACCTATAACTTTGTCAAAACTTTCCGAACCTATAACTTTGTCCAAACTGAACCGATTTTCAAAAGGAAAGGCGTTTTAGTCGTGGCTCGATCTCAATAATTAAACCGCATTCATAGTTAGAAAAGTTTTTTTTTCGAAATTCATGTTAAAACTTTCCGAACCTATAACTTTGTCAAAACTGAACCGATTTTCAAAAGGAAAGGCGTTTTAGTCGTGGCTCGATCTCAATAATTAAACCGCATTCATAGTTAGAAATGTTTTTTTTTTCGAAATTCATGTCAAATCTTTCCGAACCTATAACTATGTCAAAACTATGTCAAAACTTTCAGAACCTATAACTATGTGAAAATTTTCCGAACCTTTAACTTTGTCAAAACTGAACCGATTTTCGAAAGGAAAGGCGTTTTAGTCGTGGCTCGATCTCAATAATTAAACCGCATTCATAGTTGCAAATGTTTTTTTTTTTCCAAATTCATGTCAAAACTTTCCGAACCTATAAATATGTCAAAACTTTCAGAACCTATAAATTTGTCCAAACTGAACCGATTTTCCAAAGGAAAGGCGTTTTAGTCGCGGCTCGATCTCAATAATTAAACCGAATTCATGGTTGGAATTTTTTTTTTTTCGAAATTCATGTTAAAACTTTCCGAACCTATAACTTTGTCAAAACTTTCCGAACCTATAACTATGTCAAATCTTTCCGGACTTATAACTTTGTCAAAACTGGACCGATTTGCAAAAGGAAAGGCGTTTTAGTCGTGGCTCGATCTCAATAATTAAACCGCATTCATAGTTAGAAATGTTTTTTTTTCGAAATTCATGTAAAAACTTTCCGAACCTATAACTTTGTCAAAACTTTCCGAACCTATAACTATGTCAAAACTTTCCGAACCTATAACTTTGTCAAAACTGAACCGATTTTCAAAACGAAAGGCGTTTTTGTCGTGGCTCGATCTCAATAATTAAACAGCATTCATAGTTGGAAATGTTTTTTTTTTTTTAATTTCATGTCAAAACTTTCCGAACCAATATCTTTGCCATAACTTTCCGAACCTATAACTTTGTCAAAACTGAACCGATTTTCAAAAGGAAAGGCGTATTAGTCGTGGCTCGATCTCAATAATTAAACCGCATTCATAGTTGGAAATGTTTTTTTTTCGAAATTTATGTTAAAACTTTCCGAACCTATAACTTTGTCAAAACTTTCCGAACCTATAACTATGTCAAAACTTTCCGAACCTATAACTTTGTCAAAACTGAACCGATTTTCAAAAGGAAAGGCGTTTTAGTCGTGGCTCGATCTCAATAATTAAACCGCATTGATAGTTAGAAATGTTTTTTTTTTCGAAATTCATGTTAAAACTTTCCGAACATATAACTATGTCAAAACTATCCGAACATATAACTTTGTCAACACTGAACGTATTTGCAAAAGGAAAGGCGTTTTAGTCGTGGCTCGATCTAAATAATTAAACCGCATTCATAGTTTTTTTTTCCAAATTCATGTCAAAACTTTCCGAACCTATAAATATGTCAAAACTTTCAGAACCTATAACTTTGTCAAAACTGAACCGATTTGCAAAAGGAAAGGCGTTTTAGTCGTGGCTCGATCTCAATAATTAAACCGAATTCATAGTTGGAAATGTTTTTTTTTTCGAAATTCATGTTAAAATTTTCCGAACCTATAACTTTGTCAAAACTTTCCGAACTTATAACTATGTCAAAACTTTCCGAACATATAACTTTGTCAAAATTGAACCGATTTTCAAAAGGAAAGGCGTTTTAGTCGTGGCTCGATCTCAATAATTAAACCGCAATGATAGTTAGAAATGTTTTTTTTTTCGAAATTCATGTTAAAACTTTCCGAACCTATAACTTTGTCAAAACTTTCCGAACCTATAACTATGTCAAAACTTTCCGAACATATAACTTAGTCAAAACTGGACCGATTTTCAAAAGGAAAGGCGTTTTAGTCGTGGCTCGATCTCAATAATTAAACCGCATTCATAGTTATAAATGTTTTTTTTTTCGAAATTCATGTCAAATCTTTCCGAACCTATAACTATGCCAAAACTTTCAGAACCTATAACTTTGTCAAAACTGAACCGATTTTCAAAAGGAAAGGCGTTTTAGTCGTGGCTCGATTTCAATAATTAAACCGCATTCACAGTTAGAAATGTTTTTTTTTTCCAAATTCATGTCAAATCTTTCCGAACCTATAAATATGTCAAAACTTTCAGAACCTATAACTTTGTCAAAACTGAACCGATTTTCAAAAGGAAAGGCGTTTTAGTCGTGTTTCGATCTCAATAATTAAACCGCATTAATAGTTAGAAATGTTTTTTTTTCGAAATTCATGTCAAATCTTTCCGAACCTATAACTATGTCAAAACTTTCAGAATCTATAACTATGTCAAAGCTTTTTGAACCTATAACTTTGTCAAAACTGAAACGATTTTCGAAAGGAAAGGCGTTTTAGTCGTGGCTCGATCTCAATAATTAAACCGCATTCATAGTTGCAAATGTTTTTTTTTTTCGAAATTTATGTTAAAACTTTCCGAACCTATAACTTTGTCAAAACTTTCCGAACCTATAACTTTGTCCAAACTGAACCGATTTTCAAAAGGAAAGGCGTTTTAGTCGTGGCTCGATCTCAATAATTAAACCGCATTCATAGTTAGAAAAGTTTTTTTTTCGAAATTCATGTTAAAACTTTCCGAACCTATAACTTTGTCAAAACTGAACCGATTTTCAAAAGGAAAGGCGTTTTAGTCGTGGCTCGATCTCAATAATTAAACCGCATTCATAGTTAGAAATGTTTTTTTTTTCGAAATTCATGTCAAATCTTTCCGAACCTATAACTATGTCAAAACTTTCAGAACCTATAACTATGTGAAAATTTTCCGAACCTTTAACTTTGTCAAAACTGAACCGATTTTCGAAAGGAAAGGCGTTTTAGTCGTGGCTCGATCTCAATAATTAAACCGCATTCATAGTTGCAAATGTTTTTTTTTTTCCAAATTCATGTCAAAACTTTCCGAACCTATAAATATGTCAAAACTTTCAGAACCTATAAATTTGTCCAAACTGAACCGATTTTCCAAAGGAAAGGCGTTTTAGTCGCGGCTCGATCTCAATAATTAAACCGAATTCATGGTTGGAATTTTTTTTTTTCGAAATTCATGTTAAAACTTTCCGAACCTATAACTTTGTCAAAACTTTCCGAACTTATAACTATGTCAAAACTTTCCGAACATATAACTTTGTCAAAACTGAACCGATTTTCAAAAGGAAAGGCGTTTTAGTCGTGGCTCGATCTCAATAATTAAACCGCAATGATAGTTAGAAATGTTTTTTTTTTCGAAATTCATGTTAAAACTTTCCGAACCTATAACTTTGTCAAAACTTTCCGAACCTATAACTATGTCAAAACTTTCAGAACCTATAACTTTGTCAAAACTGAACCGATTTTCAAAATGAAAGGCGTTTTAGTCGTGGCTCGATCTCAATAATTAAACCGCATTCATAGTTAGAAAAGTTTTTTTTTCGAAATTCATGTCAAATCTTTCCGAACCTATAACTATGCCAAAACTTTCAGAACCTATAATTTTGTCAAAACTGAACCGATTTTCAAAAGGAAAGGCGTTTTAGTCGTGGCTCGATCTCAATAATTAAACCGCATTCATAGTTAGAAATGTTTTTTTTTTCCAAATTCATGTCAAATCTTTCCGAACCTATAAATATGTCAAAACTTTCAGAACCTATAACTTTGTCAAAACTGAACCGATTTTCAAAAGGAAAGGCGTTTTAGTCGTGGCTCGATCTCAATAATTAAACCGCATTAATAGTTAGAAATGTTTTTTTTTCGAAATTCATGTCAAATCTTTCCGAACCTATAACTATGTCAAAACTTTCAGAATCTATAACTATGTCAAAGCTTTTTGAACCTATAACTTTGTCAAAACTGAAACGATTTTCGAAAGGAAAGGCGTTTTAGTCGTGGCTCGATCTCAATAATTAAACCGCATTCATAGTTGCAAATGTTTTTTTTTTTCGAAATTTATGTTAAAACTTTCCGAACCTATAACTTTGTCAAAACTTTCCGAACCTATAACTTTGTCCAAACTGAACCGATTTTCAAAAGGAAAGGCGTTTTAGTCGTGGCTCGATCTCAATAATTAAACCGCATTCATAGTTAGAAAAGTTTTTTTTTTCGAAATTCATGTTAAAACTTTCCGAACCTATAACTATGCCAAAACTTTCAGAACCTATAATTTTGTCAAAACTGAACCGATTTTCAAAAGGAAAGGCGTTTTAGTCGTGGCTCGATCTCAATAATTAAACCGCATTCATAGTTAGAAAAGCTTTTTTTTTCGAAATTCATGTTAAAACTTTCCGAACCTATAACTTTGTCAAAACTGAACCGATTTTCAAAAGGAAAGGCGTTTTAGTCGTGGCTCGATCTCAATAATTAAACCGCATTCATAGTTAGAAATGTTTTTTTTTTCGAAATTCATGTCAAATCTTTCCGAACCTATAACTATGTCAAAACTTTCAGAACCTATAACTATGTGAAAATTTTCCGAACCTTTAACTTTGTCAAAACTGAACCGATTTTCGAAAGGAAAGGCGTTTTAGTCGTGGCTCGATCTCAATAATTAAACCGCATTCATAGTTGCAAATGTTTTTTTTTTTCCAAATTCATGTCAAAACTTTCCGAACCTATAAATATGTCAAAACTTTCAGAACCTATAAATTTGTCCAAACTGAACCGATTTTCCAAAGGAAAGGCGTTTTAGTCGCGGCTCGATCTCAATAATTAAACCGAATTCATGGTTGGAATTTTTTTTTTTTCGAAATTCATGTTAAAACTTTCCGAACCTATAACTTTGTCAAAACTTTCCGAACCTATAACTATGTCAAATCTTTCCGGACTTATAACTTTGTCAAAACTGGACCGATTTGCAAAAGGAAAGGCGTTTTAGTCGTGGCTCGATCTCAATAATTAAACCGCATTCATAGTTAGAAATGTTTTTTTTTTCGAAATTCATGTAAAAACTTTCCGAACCTATAGCTTTGTCAAAACTTTCCGAACCTATAACTATGTCAAAACTTTCCGAACCTATAACTTTGTCAAAACTGAACCGATTTTCAAAACGAAAGGCGTTTTTGTCGTGGCTCGATCTCAATAATTAAACAGCATTCATAGTTGGAAATGTTTTTTTTTTTTTAATTTCATGTCAAAACTTTCCGAACCAATATCTTTGCCATAACTTTCCGAACCTATAACTTTGTCAAAACTGAACCGATTTTCAAGAGGAAAGGCGTATTAGTCGTGGCTCGATCTCAATAATTAAACCGCATTCATAGTTAGAAATGTTTTTTTTTTCGAAATTCATGTAAAAACTTTCCGAACCTATAACTTTGTCAAAACTTTCAGAACCTATAACTATGTCAAAACTTTCCGAACCTATAAATATGTCAAAACTTTCAGAACCTATAACTTTGTCAAAACTGAACCGATTTGCAAAAGGAAAGGCGTTTTAGTCGTGGCTCGATCTCAATAATTAAACCGAATTCATAGTTGGAAATGTTTTTTTTTCGAAATTCATGTTAAAATTTTCCGAACCTATAACTTTGTCAAAACTTTCCGAACTTATAACTATGTCAAAACTTTCCGAACATATAACTTTGTCAAAACTGAACCGATTTTCAAAAGGAAAGGCGTTTTAGTCGTGGCTCGATCTCAATAATTAAACCGCAATGATAGTTAGAAATGTTTTTTTTTCGAAATTCATGTTAAAACTTTCCGAACCTATAACTTTGTCAAAACTTTCCGAACCTATAACTATGTCAAAACTTTCCGAACATATAACTTAGTCAAAACTGGACCGATTTTCAAAAGGAAAGGCGTTTTAGTCGTGGCTCGATCTCAATAATTAAACCGCATTCATAGTTATAAATGTTTTTTTTTTCGAAATTCATGTCAAATCTTTCCGAACCTATAACTATGCCAAAACTTTCAGAACCTATAACTTTGTCAAAACTGAACCGATTTTCAAAAGGAAAGGCGTTTTAGTCGTGGCTCGATTTCAATAATTAAACCGCATTCACAGTTAGAAATGTTTTTTTTTTCCAAATTCATGTCAAATCTTTCCGAACCTATAAATATGTCAAAACTTTCAGAACCTATAACTTTGTCAAAACTGAACCGATTTTCAAACGGAAAGGCGTTTTAGTCGTGGCTCGATCTCAATAATTAACCCGAATTCATAGTTGGAAATATTTTTTTTTTCGAAATTCATGTTAAAACTTTCCGAACCTATAACTTTGTCAAAACTTTCCGAACCTATAACTATGTCAAAACTTTCCGAACCTATAACTTTGTCAAAACTGAACCGATTTTCAAAAGGAAAGGCGTTTTAATCGTGGCTCGATCTCAATAATTAAACCGAATTCATAGTTGGAAATATTTTTTTTTTCGAAATCATGTTAAATCTTTCCGAACCTATAACTTTGTCAAAACTTTCCGAACCTATAACTATGTCAAATTTTTCCGAACCTATAACTTTGCCAAAACTGAACCGATTTTCAAAAGGAAAGGCGTTTTAGTCGTGGCTCGATCTCAATAATTAATCCGCATTCATTGTTGCAAATTTTTTTTTTTCGAAATTTATGTTAAAACTTTCCGAACCTATAACTTTGTCAAAACGTTCCGAATCTATAACTATGGTAAAACTTTCCGAACATACAACTTTGTCAAAACTGAACGTATTTGCAAATAGAAAGGCGTTTTAGTCGTGGCTCGATCTCAACAATTAAACCGCATTCATAGTTGGAAATGTTTTTTTTTTCGAAATTCATGTTAAAACTTTCCGAACCTATAACTTTGTTAAAACTTTCCGAACCTATAACTATGTCAAAACTTTCCGAACATATATCTTTGTCAAAACTGGTCCGATTTTCAAAAGGAAAGGCCTTTTAGTCGTGGTTCGATCTCAATAATTAAACCGCATTCATAGTTAGAAATGTTTTTTTTTCGAAATTCATGTCAAATCTTTCCGAACCTATAACTATGTCAAAACTTTCCGAACCTATAACTATGTCAAAACTTTCCGAACATATAACTTTGTCAAAACTGGACCGATTTGCAAAAGGAAAGGTGTTTTAGTCGTGGCTCGATCTCAACAATTAAACCGCATTCATAGTTGGAAATGTTTTTTTTTCGAAATTCATGTCAAATCTTTCCGAACCTATAACTATGTCAAAACTATGTCAAAACTTTCAGAACCTATAACTATGTGAAAACTTTCCGAACCTTTAACTTTGTCAAAACTGAACCGATTTTCGAAAGGAAAGGCGTTTTAGTCGTGGCTCGATCTCAAAAATTAAACCGCATTCATATTTGAAATGTTTTTTTTTTTTGAATTTCATGTCAAAACTTTCCGAACCTATATCTTTGCCATAACTTTCCGAACCTATAACTTTGTCAAAACTGAACCGATATTCAAAAGGAAAGGCGTATTAGTCGTGGCTCGATCTCAACAATTAAACCGAATTCATAGTTGGATATATTTTTTTTTTCGAAATTCATGTTAAAACTTTTCGAACCTATAACTTTGTCAAAACTTTCCGAACCTATAACTATGTCAAAACTTTCCGAACCTATAACTTTGTCAAAACTGAACCGATTTACAAAATGAAAGGCGTTTTAGTCGTGGCTCGATCTCAATAATTAAACCACATTCATAGTTGGAAATGTTTTTTTTTTCGAAATTTATGTTAAAACTTTCCGAACCTATAACTTTGTCAAAACTTTCCGAACCTATAAATATGTCAAAAATTTCAGAACCTATAACTTTGTCAAAACTGAACCGATTTTCAAAAGGAAAGACGTTTTAGTCGTGGCTCGATCTCAATAATTTAACCGCATTCATAGTTGCAAATGTTTTTTTTTTCCAAATTCATGTCAAAACTTTCCGAACCTATAAATATGTCAAAACTTTCAGAACCTATAACTTTGTCCAAACTGAACCGATTTTCCAAAGGAAAGGCGTTTTAGTCGTGGCTCGATCTCAATAATTAAACCGAATTCTTGGTTGGAATTTTTTTTTTTTCGAAATTCATGTTAAAACTTTCCGAACTTATAACTTTGTCAAAACTTTCCGAACCTATAACTATGTCAAATCTTTCCGGACTTATAACTTTGTCAAAACTGGACCGATTTGCAAAAGGAAAGGCGTTTTAGTCGTGGCTCGATCTCAATAATTAAACCGCATTCATAGTTAGAAATGTTTTTTTTTTTCGAAATTCATGTAAAAACTTTCCGAACCTATAACTTTGTCAAAACTTTCCGAACCTATAACTATGTCAAAACTTTCCGAACCTATAACTTTGTCAAAACTGAACCGATTTTCAAAATGAAAGGCGTTTTTGTCGTGGCTCGATCTCAATAATTAAACAGCATTCATAGTTGGAAATGTTTTTTTTTTTTTAATTTCATGTCAAAACTTTCCGAACCAATATCTTTGCCATAACTTTCCGAACCTATAACTTTGTCAAAACTGAACCAATTTTCAAAAGGAAAGGCGTATTAGTCGTGGCTCGATCTCAATAATTAAACCGCATTCATAGTTGGAAATGTTTCTTTTTTCGAAATTTATGTTAAAACTTTCCGAACCTATAACTTTGTCAAAACTTTCCGAACCTATAACTATGTCAAAACTTTCCGAACCTATAACTTTGTCAAAACTGAACCGATTTTCAAAAGGAAAGGCGTTTTAGTCGTGGCTCGATCTCAATAATTAAACCGCATTCATAGTTTTTTTTTCCAAATTCATGTCAAAACTTTCCGAACCTATAAATATGTCAAAACTTTCAGAACCTATAACTTTGTCAAAACTGAACCGATTTTCAAAAGGAAAGGCGTTTTAGTCGTGGCTCGATCTCAATAATTAAACCGAATTCATAGTTGGAAATGTTTTTTTTTTCGAAATTCATGTTAAAATTTTCCGAACCTATAACTTTGTCAAAACTTTCCGAACTTATAACTATGTCAAAACTTTCCGAACATATAACTTTGTCAAAACTGAACCGCTTTTCAAAAGGAAAGGCGTTTTAGTCGTGGCTCGATCTCAATAATTAAACCGCAATGATAGTTAGAAATGTTTTTTTTTTCGAAATTCATGTTAAAACTTTCCGAACCTATAACTTTGTCAAAACTTTCCGAACCTATAACTATGTCAAAACTTTCCGAACCTATAACTTTGTCAAAACTGAACCGATTTTCAAAATGAAAGGCGTTTTTGTCGTGGCTCGATCTCAATAATTAAACCGCATTCATAGTTGGAAATGTTTTTTTTTTCGAAATTTATGTTAAAACTTTCCGAACCTATAACTTTGTCAAAACTTTCCGAACCTATAAATATGTCAAAACTTTCAGAACCTATAACTTTGTCAAAACTGAACCGATTTTCAAAAGGAAAGACGTTTTAGTCGTGGCTCGATCTCAATAATTTAACCGCATTCATAGTTAGAAATGTTTTTTTTTTCGAAATTCATGTTAAAACTTTCCGAACCTATAACTTTGTCAAAACTTTCCAAACCTATAACTTTGTCAAAACTGAACCGATTTTCAAAAGGAAAGACGTTTTAGTCGTGGCTCGATCTCAATAATTAAACCGCATTCATATTTGAAATGTTTTTTTTTTTTTGAATTTTATGTCAAAACTTTCCGAACCTATATCTTTGCCATAACTTTCCGAACCTATAACTTTGTCAAAACTGAACCAATTTTCAAAAGGAAAGGCGTATTAGTCGTGGCTCGATCTCAATAATTAAACCGCATTCATAGTTGCAAATGTTTTTTTTTTCGAAATTCATGTTAAAACTTTCCGAACCTATAACTTTGTTAAAACATTCCGAACCTATAACTTTGTCCAAACTGAACCGATTTTCAAAAGGAAAGGCGTTTTAGTCGTGGCTCGATCTCAATAATTAAACCGCATTCATAGTTAGAAAAGTTTTTTTTTCGAAATTCATGTTAAAACTTTCCGAACCTAAAACTTTGTCAAAACTGAACCGATTTTCAAAAGGAAAGGCGTTTTAGTCGTGGCTCGATCTCAATAATTAAACCGCAATGATAGTTAGAAATGTTTTTTTTTCGAAATTCATGTTAAAACTTTCCGAACCTATAACTTTGTCAAAACTTTCCGAACCTATAACTATGTCAAAACTTTCCGAACATATAACTTAGTCAAAACTGCACCGATTTTCAAAAGGAAAGGCGTTTTAGTCGTGGCTCGATCTCAATAATTAAACCGCATTCATAGTTATAAATGTTTTTTTTTTTCGAAATTCATGTCAAATCTTTCCGAACCTATAACTATGCCAAAACTTTCAGAACCTATAACTTTGTCAAAACTGAACCGATTTTCAAAAGGAAAGGCGTTTTAGTCGTGGCTCGATTTCAATAATTAAACCGCATTCACAGTTAGAAATGTTTTTTTTTCCAAATTCATGTCAAATCTTTCCGAACCTATAAATATGTCAAAACTTTCAGAACCTATAACTTTGTCAAAACTGAACCGATTTTCAAAAGGAAAGGCGTTTTAGTCGTGGTTCGATCTCAATAATTAAACCGCATTAATAGTTAGAAATGTTTTTTTTTCGAAATTCATGTCAAATCTTTCCGAACCTATAACTATGTCAAAACTTTCAGAATCTATAACTATGTCAAAACTGAACCGATTTTCAAAAGGAAAGGCGTTTTAGTCGTGGCTCGATCTCAATAATTAACCCGAATTCATAGTTGGAAATATTTTTTTTTTCCAAATTCATGTTAAAACTTTCCGAACCTATAACTTTGTCAAAACTTTCCGAACCTATAACTATGTCAAAACTTTCCGAACCTATAACTTTGTCAAAACTGAACCGATTTTCAAAAGGAAAGGCGTTTTAATCGTGGCTCGATCTCAATAATTAAACCGAATTCATAGTTGGAAATATTTTTTTTTTCGAAATCATGTTAAATCTTTCCGAACCTATAACTTTGTCAAAACTTTCCGAACCTATAACTATGTCAAAACTTTCCGAACCTATAACTTTGCCAAAACTGAACCGATTTTCAAAAGGAAAGGCGTTTTAGTCGTGGCTCGATCTCAATAATTAATCCGCATTCATTGTTGCAAATTTTTTTTTTTTCGAAATTTATGTTAAAACTTTCCGAACCTATAACTTTGTCAAAACGTTCCGAATCTATAACTATGGTAAAACTTTCCGAACATACAACTTTGTCAAAACTGAACGTATTTGCAAATAGAAAGGCGTTTTAGTCGTGGCTCGATCTCAACAATTAAACCGCATTCATAGTTGGAAATGTTTTTTTTTTCGAAATTCATGTTAAAACTTTCCGAACCTATAACTTTGTTAAAACTTTCCGAACCTATAACTATGTCAAAACTTTCCGAACATATATCTTTGTCAAAACTGGTCCGATTTTCAAAAGGAAAGGCCTTTTAGTCGTGGTTCGATCTCAATAATTAAACCGCATTCATAGTTAGAAATGTTTTTTTTTCGAAATTCATGTCAAATCTTTCCGAACCTATAACTATGTCAAAACTTTCCGAACCTATAATTATGTCAAAACTTTCCGAACATATAACTTTGTCAAAACTGGACCGATTTGCAAAAGGAAAGGTGTTTTAGTCGTGGCTCGATCTCAACAATTAAACCGCATTCATAGTTGGAAATGTTTTTT